>CAJJDM010000005.1:180163-388163 GCA_905182975.1 Paramecium primaurelia
AATATTTACCTACAAGTACTGGATGTTTGGGAACAGATTATTTATACAAATTTGAAGATTTATCATTCTGTTTTACTTGTTAAAAAGGATGTAAAAGATGTTGTGATCCATAATTATGCAATGAATGTGAAGACAGATACAGATTTAATTCAACCACATCTACTTGTATTAGATGTCCAGTATTTAAAGATTTCATATTTAGGTAAATTGTGAAGTATGTGAACCAGATGGTTTATTTTCTAAATGTTCAAAATGTGAAACAGGATACATAAAATAAGATGATGGTAGCTGTAAGAAATGTGGAGATGATTGTGTTTCTTGTTCATTGGCAGATTATTGTTCATAATGTGCAGATGCTTTCTATGTAGAAAAAGGAAGTAATAAAGAATAATTTATGAATTTCTATAGTTTGTAAAGATTGTCCATATGGATGTAAAAGTTGTACTTAAGTTGAAGAATAATTATTTGTGTGTGATACTTGCATTGATAGATATTATTTAGTTGGAGAATAATGTACAAAATGTCCAACTGGATGTCTAAAATGTGATGACGATTTCACTTGTACTAGTTGTGAAGATGCTTATGTATTGAAAGAAACTAAACTTTGTGAATTTTGTACTCCAAATTGTAAAAAATGTTCAGAAAATACATGTACTGAATGTTAAATAGGTTATGTTTTAACAGCAGATAATTAATGTCTAGGTTGTCCAGATATTAATTGTGAAAGTTGTTAATAGGATGATAGAACTAAATGTACTAAATGTGCATCTAAATTTTATTTACTTAATTCAACTTGTATTGCTTGTGATGTCAATTGTAAATAATGTGATACTCCAGGACATTGTGTTGAATGTAAACCAGGATATTTTATTAAAAATGGAGTTTGCACTGCTAATTCTATTAAATATTGTTAAGTACAAAATGAAACTGCATGTCTTACTTGTGAAAGTGGATATTATATTAAAAATGGTGCATGTAATCCATGTGGTGATAATTGTTTGTAATGTTCAGGATCTTCATCATGTAATTAATGTGCTACTGCTTATTTCTTTAATGGATTTTAATGTTAAGGATGTGGTACTGGTTGTGAAAGATGTGTTGATTCAAATATTTGTCTTAAATGCACTTATGGGTATATAATATTATATAAGTTAGTTTTTATATTTCTAAAGGAGTTTGTGAAAGATGTATAGATGGTGTTTGTTAATGTTCAATTAAAGAAAATATGATATAGAATTAGAGCAATTAAATCATAGTTTTGATGTTATTATTATTATTGATATTATCATGAATTTATTTATAATTCAAATCATGAAATTGTTCTATTTAAAACTTAATTATTTTTCAAAGGTTTTACATCCTATATTTATGAATAAAATAATTATAATTAAATTATCTATTTAAAATATTTATTAGAGATGCTTCTACAATTTTGAAAAAATACTTAATTTGTCATTTATCTTATTCAAATATCATATAGTTATCTTTGATATAATTCTATGATTTAAAATTGAATATGATTTCTCTACAACTATGGGTTATGTAGTAATTTATAAATCAAATAAATTTTATTATAATTAAAATCTTAATAATTACAGATGGCTGATGCAGCTTAAATTTATGGTCAAAAAAAGTATTTATATAGACAGGATGGATTATTTATTCGATTCAATGATAATGATAAAGAATTGATTATAAGATCTTTAAATGGATCAATTGATGTATAATTGAGGTAAAAGTTTTAAGATTTCAACCCATAATAATCAGATTGTTTAGAATTTAATGCAATTTATGGAATTGTAACATTGAAATAGTTGAATTATTTAGTTGTCGTTGTAAAAGCTGCTTTCATTAGTTCAATAATGAATTTACCAATATTTTAAGCTGAGAAATTCTAATTTATTCCTATCGAAGATAAAAAGTAATATAAAATTAATAAAATCAAGAATAAGTTCTAAAGATGCCTAATACATTGCAGGTCTTCAGGAGATATTTAACACGAAAACCTTTTATTATTCTGAATAATATGATCTAACAAACTCTTTGTAGAGATATGTAGAAAATAAAGGAATTCGTAAGCCATTATCTTAGTATTGGATGAATAGTGAAAATTGCAAACCTTTTCGTTTATGTAATCCAGAATAATGGATACCAATTTTTATTTCAGGTCTTATTGCTATTAGATATTTCAAATTAAATGATATAGATTGTTAAATATGTTTAATTAGTAGAAGAGATAAAAGAAGAATGGGTAGAAGATTCATTAGTAGAGGAGCTGATTTAGATGGAAATTGTAGTAATTTTGCAGAGACAGAATAAATATTTAGATATTAATCAAACTATTTTTCATTTTTATAATCTAGAGGTTCTATGCCTTTTAAATGGATATAGAAGCCAGATTTAAAATGGGCACCAAAAGCTAAGATTTTAGGAGATATTACTACTAATACTGAAATAGCATAAAAACATTTTTCTGATTAATTTTAATTAGGTATTCAAAGATATATTCTTGTTAATTTAATTGATAAAAAAGGAACATAAAATGTATTAGGGAATTATTATAATGAAGTGATTAATAGATTAAAAAATGACAATTTAAAATATATTTGGTTTGATTTTCATCATGAATGTAGAGGAATGAAATATTAGAATTTATCAAAATTAATAAATATGATGGCTTCAGATTTAAAACTTGAAGATTAATGTAGTTTTGATCTTAAATCAGGAACTTCATAATTAAATATAATCAATGTGATGACTACTTAGAAATCTATTATTAGAACAAATTGTGTTGATTGTTTGGATAGAACTAATGTAGTTCAATCTGTAATTGCTAGACATTAACTTTGGAATACATTATAAAAATTAGGAATACGAAGAAACACTGTAAATTATTCAATAATATTTAATAGAACTAAGCTATGGAACCATTTCCTGATAAATTAGAATAGATATTTAGAGATATTTGGACATTGAATGCAGATACTATTTCATTATTATATACTGGAACAGGAGCTTTAAAAACAGATTCAACAAAAAAAGGAAAAAGAACAGTTTTAGGTGCAATAGAAGATGGTAGAAGATCTATAATTAGATATTTCATTGGAAATTTTCATGATGGAGGATATTAAAATAATATAGATCTTTTAACAAATAAGATAGATTTGAAAAGACATGAATATAATAACAAATTTTTTACAGGATGGCATTGTTTATTATTGATTGTAATTATATATATATATATATAAAATAGTTTGCCTCTGTTCATTTTGGATTATGGAAACTTAGTGGATTTGCATTATAACATCCAAAGGTGAATTAAATATTAGGAATTTAAAAAAAACAAGAAAATAATGATTAACTTAAGATGACAATTGCTCATTTTGCTTTAGTAGCTACAGGAATGTTTATTATAAGAACACTTATATTAAGTAAATATAAACTGTTTGTCAGAGAAGCCAAGATAAACCATTGATTGATTAGGCATGAAAATTTATAAAATTGATTAAATTTAAGTCATTATTTATTACTATAATGAGATTATCTCTTTAATTAATCTCTATATAATTAAAGTTCTTATTCCTTGTGATTTAATAATTAATTTAATCTATTACATTCATTTTAAAATATCGAAACTTTGCTTTCTAAATCCTTTAAATTTTAATTAGTATATTATGATTAACTTTATCTTCTTAAAATTTCTATTTCTTTATTTCTATCATCAATGATTTTTCTAAGACTAAAAAAGATGAATTTTAAATAATTACTTAGTAATTTCTTAGTTTTAATATTCAGTCTCTTTAACTATTTTTTCCAATCTATTTAATTTTTATTAAACAGTATCTAAATCATCTTATTTTAATTTTAAATTAAGCTCTGCTTTCTTTAAGTCTGATTATAAATTGACTACAAAATTAATCTTCAATATTACAAATATTTTAATCTTTTGTTCTTGATTTTGTTAAAAGTTCTTATGCTTCAAACCTCTAAGATTCAAGAGATTAACATCTTATTTACCATTAATCTAATTATTCTCTAAGTCTATTCATTTCGATTTATACAATATTTTCATTATCTTATACAGCTCTCTTCATTCTTTCAATTTCCATTTCAACATTAGATCTTGTTTTCAATTAATCTTCTAAACTTGAATATCTATGTCTCCATTAATCAATTTCTGAATTCAAATCTATAATTGTCTTATTGAGTCTATCCACTTCTTACATTAATTGATTAACTCTTCCTGTATCTTCAAAATAACTTATCTTTTCAGATGCAATATTTTATGATTTTAATTTAAAATTTTCTTATTGCAAATCGTATATTTATTTTTCTAAGAATGTACATTTATCTATGATCAATATTGAATTATACTTCTCCATGGTTCTTCAATATCAGTACGAGGTACAACCTTAACTGGTTTATCTAAATGTTGAATTTCTTAGTATATAGGCTAAGGTTATACAATATTTTAAATAATTTCAGCTCCTTGACTTGGTTACTAAAATTGCTATTATTTATTTAATGCTTAAATTTCAGGTGATACTTAGAACTATTATACTTAATTTGATGTATACTTCTTATGCATAAGCTCTTGCAGATGCAGACCCAAATTAAATTGGTAATCCTGGTCCTGATTCTATACCCAAAGGTTTCTATGTATTAATATCTATATTCATTGATTAGGGATATCTTATTTGATCATATGTAGATCTATTATTAATACCATAAGTTGGATTTCTATAGGAAGCCATAGTTATGAAAAAATAAAATTTATTATAATGTAATAAATTTTTCAAACATATTTTTAAACAGTTTCTTATTAGTTATACTATTTCTTTAATTTTGCAAGTTTTATAGACTTTAAATATTATATATAAATTATGGACACTATTAAATAAAAATGGAAAAACTATACATTATAAAAAAGACTGAAAGATCTTTGGGAAGATTATAAGAAGGTTTCAAATTTATCAGAGGATCCATAAACTCTTAAAAAGTAATCTATATTTTTACTAAAAAGATTCTAACAATTTCTTGAATAAGCAAATATAACAATTAAGAATTTTTTAAAAAGCAATGATTAGCAATTAGAAGTCATTCTAGGTGATGCTAATTAAGTCTTGGTTGTAATATTGGATTATTTGAATAAATTTCCGGAAATCTAAAAAAGGTTATAATTATATTAAACTTATCTTTAGAAATGCAGACTAAGGACAATTGGTTTAAGATATAATGGAATAATGTATTCAATTGGCAGAATAAATTTTAAGAGAACCAAAGTATCGTAAAAGTGTTGAAAATTCTCATAATGTCTTGTCCGATTTTCTAAATTTAATTGAAAAAGCATAAAAGACTGAATCAAAAGTTCTTATCATAAAGTTGATTGTATTTGCTTTTTTCTAATAAAGGTTTTATTTTCAGAGAATCTCAATTAAAGGATTGAATTTTTTGAATAATAAGGATTCCACAAATTGCTTTCAATATTGATGAATAAGGATCCACAACTTAATCGAGTAATATCGAAAGCACTCTTGCATTTTTTACTTATAGAAGATATAAATTAAGTAGTTATATGCAATGTAGAAGATGGATAAGAATAAACAATAAAATAAAAATTTAGTAAAATAGCTGTGTCATTGAGGTCTTTTGCATTTCAAGGTATTAAATCATTATTAATATTATTTTAGAATTGTCAAAAGTGTTCCTTCCAACATAAAATAATAAATAATTAAGTATCAAATAGTTTTGTGTTGAAAAGAAAGAAATTCTAACTTTATCATAAGCTATTGAATAATAGATAAGTTTACAATCAATTTTTGAAATTGATTTAAGTTTTTACATGAATTCCTAATCAATAACCAGATCTACATCAGATTAGGATTAGAATAAAAATGAAATTTATGAAAAAATTATAAGCATAAGTAATACTCCTCCAGATAAACTGGCCTTATCTTAAACATAATCTGAAAGATCTTAATCTGAAGATATACTTAAAGAATTTCAAGTACTTTAAGGAGGATTCAAAGCCATTTTAGAAACACTTGAAAAAGCTACATCTGAAGTTTAAGTTGACTTGTTATAAACTATATAAGAAATCCTTCAAAATAATGCTAGAAATAAAATAGAGTTTAAAAGAGTTAATGGTTATCAATTATTAAGCGATTTTATTACTAATAAAGATTAATAGGATGAATAATTTTAATAATAATTCTACAATTTTTTAAAATAAATATCAACTACAGAAACTGAGATTGATGATTTAGATGCATTCACTTTAATGCTTGAATTATTACCTATATAATAGGATAAACTATTAAATATTATTGTAGAAGTATTAAATTAAAATTGGAAGAATGTTATAATTGCTAAAAGATTAAAGTTATACTATTATTTAGCTATTATTTAAATGAGATAATATTTATCATCAGATTAAATTACTGAGAAATTCTGTAATATTGATAATGAGTACATATTTACAAATTTTAAAAATATATTAGTTAAAGTTAAATTTTAATAATCAGATGAAATATGTTAATAATTATATTAATTATATGAATAACTAAATTAGTTAGAAGGTTTTTATAGTCTTGAATTTGAAGCAATTTAAAGTTAATTAGCTATATTATTTCTTGATGAAATTGATATTTTTAAATAAATTGTTGGGTTTACATTCAAAATGATAGAATTGAAATTGAGTAAGAAATGTAGATACATGAATTCATTTGATCATTAAAGTGAATTAGCATTTAAAAATTTTAGTATCATATTTGAATAAATATATCATACATTTTTAAAAGCTAAAAAAAATAATATGTAAGATGCAAAGGATTAATCTAATTATGTATTTTTTATATAAATAGTTGAAATTATTAATTAATTTTTAGTATGTGATCACAATATATAAAAACAAGAAGTAGATATATTTAAAAATATGGTTAGTTAAAATAGATGTGAATAATTTATGAATTTAATTAAACCAAATCTTAAATTAATTTAAAGTAAATAAATACTAGAATTATTTGATTTTGAATATAACGAAAAAAGTAATTTAGCAATTGCTCATTTATAATTTCGATTAAATTAAGTTTTGTTTAATTCACTTGCAGGAATTATGAGACATAATGATTTTAAAATAGAACCATAAATGGTTATATATTTAGTCTATTCTCAATATGAAATGTGGAATGCTTTAGAATAATAACCTTAAAATCCAATTACCCCATTATTAGAATTCTTAATGGATATTTCGAAACTAAGTTCGTAATACTTATAATGTATTTCCCACTTTTTTTTCAAAATCAAATTATGTGATGAAAATACTATTGTAATTGAAAATCTTATATCATTTTTAAAGTAATTCGACTTCAAAAACTAAGATTTAATTGTTAATATGCTTATTTCAATATGTAAGAATTTGCCATATTATTATGATATGGTAAACTTATATCCTGTATTAATATAATATATAGAAACCTATTTAAACAAAGTTGATTTAGAATTATGGTTTGATTTTTTATTTTCAGGTGAAACTATTAAAAAATTAAATGAACAAAATTATGGAGCTACAATGAGTGATATCTTGAGTTTACTTTCAATTCATAGTATGTTTTAAGAAAAAGTATTTGATAAAATGATCAATGGAGAATATTTAACAAACTCATTTGCTACTCTTTAATATGAAACAACAAAGGAATAAAGTATTAAATTATCAAATATATTATATTTGTTGAATGCAAAAAGCAATAAAATTAAGGTAATTAATATAATAATAATCTTAGAATCCTATTTATAGTAATAAATAAAAATTTTTTTAATTGATATAAAAACTTATAAATGGAGAAGAGTTTTCAAATTAATTATGTAACACAGTATTCAAACTTGTATTTTGGAATTTTGATAGTTATCATCTACTTTACACAGAGAATAGCAGTAATGTTTCATCAGTTATGGGAAGAAGTGAATTTGCTGAAATAATATAAAAAACTTAGAAATAATATTTAGAAAATAAATAACCTATATAACATATAACAAATTTAGAATCATTGGAACTTTTCTTTTTAATGTTAGGTAAAAATAAATCTCAAAGTTATATAATTGAAATATTAAAGATCTTTGAATCTCTTTTAGATAATTAAAATTTAGCTACTTTATTAGATTCAAATATAATATAAAGTTTATGTATGTTATTGTAAAATTCAGATAAGAGAATTGTATAGCAAATATATAAAATAATAAGAACAATTATTTAATATGATCTAAGTAAATCAACTAAATTGAGGATAATTGATATATTAAAAAGACATGATGATGCATCTCATATTTTGATAGACTATTTAAAAGATTTATTATAGAATCCAGTAATTAAAAATGATCATGTGATTTTCTTAAGAAATTTTGACATTTTAGTAAAGAATTTTGAAGAATTAGTTGGTTTTAATGAAGAAATAGATATTTTATTATTTCAAATAATAAATTTGATGGCATCTAAAAATTCTCCAGAAATACGATCAGTATTAAAATAATTGAATCTTTTTGAATTTAGAGATAATTTGGCATTACAAATAATAAAATATAAAATGGAACCTTAATAGTTGATGGATATTTTATCAGGAATACCATTTGCATAATTATGTAACAGTAGAAATTTTAAAGAATCTAATTGTATGGCTTATTTATTGTAAAGATTGATTTAACATAAAGATCATTTTGGTTTACCACTTTTAATCATAAAGATTTTAAAATATGATATATCATCAATAGAAGATAATAGGAAGTATGTAAGTAAGCTTTTGTAGAATGATTAATTGATTAATTTCTTTTATCCATCTATGTTAAGGAAATCAAGTAAAAGTTTAAAATGCTTTGATTAAGAAGATCAAAAAAATTAAAGATCTAATTCACCAGAAACTGATGCAGCATTTTCTCAAAATATGACTGTAGATCAATTTCTGACTTTATTTTTTAGTGATAAATTATAGGATGAACGATAATAAATTAAATTAACATTAGAAAGAGCTTTAATTCCTGTTGAAAGTGAATACAAGAAATAAATAATGAAATATAATATGAAAAAACAAAATAGATTAGCTAAATTATCAGAATAGGAATAAAGTGATAATTTAAGAGTAAGAAATAGTACATATTTAGATTTAAACTTCAAATAATGATTGGGAATTTAAGATACAATCTCGTTTAAAAAAGAGTAATGAAAGATCAAAAATGAGAAGTTAAAAATAATAGGAACAATTTGAATAAGTATTGGCTGATGGAGAGAACTAATGGTTTAAATTGTGCTTAGGATAATGAAATTTATATATATTATATTAAAGTATGTTTGTATAAGACATGCAATTTATACGATCAAGTGAATAAAACTTTGTCATAAACACTTAATCCTTTC
Source organism: Paramecium primaurelia (assembly GCA_905182975.1). Lineage (NCBI taxonomy): Eukaryota > Ciliophora > Oligohymenophorea > Peniculida > Parameciidae > Paramecium > Paramecium primaurelia. The sequence continues at coordinate 189,567 of CAJJDM010000005.1, forward strand.
AAACAGTTGTATTTTAATATGATAGATTAATTCAAATGCAATTGCCAGAGAAATAGCTTTATGATAGTTTAAAAAATAGGGCTCTGAAATTAGGGCAGACAATAATGATAAGTGGTAATCCTTTTAAGGTTTTTTTATTGGATCCACTTCATGGTCATGTAGGTGATACAACATCAATACTTTGTTATCCAGGAGATTTGAGCAATAATAGAACTTTATAACAAGTTTAATTTCTGAATCTCTCTTAGGAGAAGAAAGAACATATTACTAGACTTCCTATTAACTAACATATAAGTTAAGATTAATAAATAATTATTGATGGACTTCTTATGTAAGTTATTCGATGTTAACCTGAAGATGGAATATTTCGATAGTAAACTGTAATTTATTATGTTAATAAAATAGGAATGTAGAATTGTTAACACTGGAAAACCTATGTTATAAGAAATATAGATTATAATTCAAAATTAATAAGAATCAAATAAATAAGAATTACTGAAAAATTACATTTAGCCTTATTTTATGATTCCTAGGTATGTTAGAGAAGGATCTAGATTAAAGATTAAGGAAGTAGATTTTATTATTAAATCATGTAAACCAAAGAAAGGATTTATTGATAGTAGAACTATAATCTAATTATTTGATAGTGAATAATTTACATTTAAATCAATGAATGATGAAGATGAAGAAACTGGAGGTTTATAAGTTTAAATAAATACTCTTAAAATTCTATAAGATAAAACAGCATCTAGAAATTAATTTGTTTAAAAAAGAAAAAAATTATATAGTATGATGGAAAATTATTGTTAATATGATGAAAAAGAAAATTAAATTGTTCTATCTTCAAGAGACTTAAGTAGTAGAAGTTAATCAATTAATGATTTTCCAATCTTTCCAAATACATTTCTTTCATAATTACATAAAGAAATTGATGAAGTTTCTCATGATTTAGAAAGTGATCTTATGGATAGTGATGAAACCTATTAAGGTATAGGACTTCATGAATAAAATCAAAAATTATCATAAATGACTTTACCTGTTTTCTTTAAAAATATACTTATATCCAATAAACATGGAGCAAATAGATAATCAAGATTATAATAACCAGAATAACCATATTCAGATGATTCATCTTTAGATAGATCTATAGATTCTGATAATAATGCTTAATAATAATAAAGTGAAACTTCTCTTCTCATTCATGAAGATTAACCTCATTTAATAGCTCTTCCTAGATATTTTGATGAAATCGTATTAGTATTTATTAATATTTATCATTAAGTTTAATTCACAAAGATGGTTACCAATTATTCATGATGGAGTTTCATAAAACATTATAAATAAATTTCCAGAAAGGAAAATTGATCTTTAATGGATTTAAAATAAAGGAAAAAATGAGAATGCTGATTTTTGTAAATGTATGATCTGCTTAATGGATTACACTGATGAAGAAATTGTGAGAACTTTACCTTGTCGTAAATATCTAAATTAATTCATATTTAGTTCACTATTTCCATTGTGAATGTATAGATTTCTGGTTAGCTAAAAGTCGTAAATGCCCAATTTGTAAAACTGGATGTGATTAACATCTAAACTATTGATTTATTTAAATTATTAACGAAATGATTAAAACTGCATATAAAAAGCAGCCACTCATTCCTAAATTGTCTAATTTAACATCTGCTATTGAAATTTAGCATCCATTATCTTGTCGATAATAAAAATAGACATATGTCTCTTTTATTTAACCATCAATCAAAACTACAAGACATAAAGAAAATAGTTATAAATATACTAAAACTCCAACAAAATCAGATCATACTAACTTAAATGTTAGTAAACATAGTAGATCACCTAATAGTTCTTAAATCTAATCTAGTTAAGCAATCTTAAATGTTATAAATCAAAATATTAGATTAAGATAATAACAATAATCATATTAATATTAAAACTATAAATCAAACAATGCTACTCCATAAAAGTAAATTTAACAAGAAGAATAGAATAAAATTGATAAAATATAAACTTAAGAGTTGTACTAATAAATAATTAAATAAAAACAATAAAGTATTCGAAATATTTAACAAACTATTTGTTGCATAAATCATACAGAAAAAAAAGCAAAATATTTTAAAACAAATGAAAAACTAGAAAGATAATATTTCTGTTCTCTCTGTGCTATTTAAGAAGCATATGAAGGATTCATTTATGAAATGAAAACTAATTAATTAATACCTAAGAAATAAAATTTAAGAAATTGGACTTTGAAATATGATGAACCAATAACTACAGAATAAAACAGAAAATTATAATAATTAAATGAGTTCTTAGAATTAGCAAGATAATTATATGATTCTGCAAAAACAAAAAAGGAAATATCATTAAAGTACAGCATCTAAGAAATTCTTGAAGAAATTGAAAGTATTAGTTAAGATATAATGAACAATGCTTAAAATATCATCCAAAATGTAGAATCAAAGTCTTTCTAGATGATATTGTAAAATTATGTAAATAGGTTGCAACAATTTGATATAATTATTAACAAACAAAACTGTGTAAACAAATTACCTTTGAAAAAGTAAGTTTTAATTAGTTTTCAAAATAAAGATAGTTTTGTAAATCCTGATTAAATGGAATCAACAGATTCACTAATGTTAAGAGAATCAGAAACATAACATTTTTTTGATGATTGTAATGATGTTACTTTATATTCACCTAATTTCTGAAATTATATAATATGTGTTATTCATTTTTATTGCTAAATATATAAAAATCTATCTAATTTAGGTGTTCCATAATAGCTAGCCTAAAATGTACTCAAAATAAAGCCATAGATGATTGATTTTTTGAAAATAGTTGATGGTCTTAGTTAGATAACTTTACTCCAAAAATATAACCAAATAAAGGATGTAGATATAAATATACACTTATAATTGTTTTGGAGCATTTGATTTCTTTGTGTCTTATCATTTGTTGTCATTAGAAATCTATTTCATAAGTTGTGCATTAAACCTGTAATAAAAATAATAATCATGCATAAAATCCATTATTTTATTTAATAAATTAAACATAAAAATTCGAAGATTGCCAAATTAAATAAAGAAGAATATTTAATACTTTGAGATCAATATATTTTGTCTAGAGAAAATATATAATTATATTTAAATAAATAATAATATGGCAGAAAGAGGACATGCCTTAAAATAAGACATAAGTAAATTGGCTTGGGAGGAAACAGATTTTCCAATTGTCTGCAATGTTTGTTTAGGTGAGAACCCATATATTAGAATGGTAATTAAAAAATTATATAAACATATAAAAGCTTAAAGATAGATTTGGAAGAGAGTGCAGAATTTGTGCAAGACCATTTACTACTTTTAAATGGAAACCTGGACATAATTCAAGATAGAAATAGACTGAAATATGTTAAACATGTGGAAAAATAAAAAACATTTGTTAGGCTTGTTTTAAAGATTTAGAATTAAATATGGGATTATGCACAAGAGATAAATTTTTAGGTGATGAAAAGATTGAAATTCCTGAACACACAGCAAATAGAGATTACTGGGCTGAATAAGCTAATAGATAAATTGAAAGATTAATTTTACCATATGATAAACCTTTACCTATGTTAGATTAAATTTTTAAAGAACCAAGATTAGCAGAAGTGAATTAATAATTGAATGATGGAAAACTAGAACCTGCTAATCAAGTTATTAGTGAACCTTTATAAAATCCTTTAGATGTTGATTTACTTTACAAAGAAAAATTTGAACCAAAAGGGCTTATAGCACCTGATGATCCTAAAATTTGTAGTCTCTATATTTCACATATGAGTGCAGAAATAAAAGAATCAGATCTTAAGTAATTTTTGATTAATAAATTAATAGACATTTATTTACAAAGTATGGAAAAGTAAATTCAATAAAAATAATGGAACATGGTTAAAGTTGCTTTATTCAATTTGCTAAAAGAAAAGATGCTGAAAATGCAGTTAATAGTCTTTATAATAATATTATTATTAAAGATGTTATATGTAAAATATAATGGGCAAGAGCTCCTTATAAAAAAATGCCTATTAAAAGTATGAGATATATCTCTTACTTGTTAGATCTTATTCAACAGTTGTTACCTGATATAAATAAAAATGCCAGTGCACCATAAATGCCACCTAAAAATATTGAAAATAAACAATAATCTGAAGATAAGTATTGATACTCTTCTTCAATTAGTATTTTGATTGGTTTATTGGATTCCTAAATGAGTTATCCTAATTAAAATCCATATTAGAAAGGAGGAGTAAATATTAAAGATTTATGATTATTATATATGAACATGTAATTTGAGTAACAAAGAGTAGCTTCTGTTGTAAAAAGGAATTTACAAAAGTTTAAAATACTAGTAGGCAATAAAGAAAAGAAATTTAATGATCTCTTAACTCCATTCACAAAACTTGATACCTTTATAAATGCTAAATCTATACTTAAATAAATAGTAAAGCCATCTAATAAAATATTGGATCCTTTAACAACTTATGAAATTCAAAGGTAATAATAACACAGGAGTACATTTGTTAATGGAGATTGTAACTCAGATAATTTTTATGAAGATGTTGATTAATTGATCAATCACTTAGAAAAAGAATAATTAGAAATGATAACAGTTGGAACCAAAAAAATAAGCAAAAGTGAAATCCTTGAATTCAAATCAAAACATCCTAATTATGAATTAGTCAGTAAACAATTTGCTGAGAAATCTAGGAAAATGATTGCAAATTTAAATAGGTAATCCACCAAAATATTTAATAAGAAATATTCATTGATCCATATTTCCCCTAGATAATCTATTAGTCATCATAATATTGCTTTAGTTTCTGAAAGAGATCCATCACAATCCAAATATTCTCATTCTAAACAACATTAAGGGTTAGAATTAAGACCTTAAAAATCTCAATTTAAAATAAAAACTGAACCAAAATCTCAAAGAAACTATAACTAATAAATTTAATAACTAATTAATAATATAGAAGGAGTACATAAATAGATGATAGGTGAAACAGGCTAATTATAAAAAAAAACTAGTAGGTTTATTTTAAACTAATCTAAAAGTAATTCTAAAATTCCTTAATTTGATTATCTTGCTTCAGATACAAATTTTGCATTTACAAAAATAAAAAGAAGAAAAGTCTGATTAATAATTAAATAATATATTTAAAATAATTTTATATAAGTTAACTCTTAAAAAGTTGTATTAATATTGTTTAATCATTATTCCCAATATTACAATGACAATTAATAAAAATAAATTAATTTAAGTTTTAGAATTCAGATATTTGAACTAAAATTATTACAAATAATATATAAAATTAAAAAGAATAATATTTAAATATTACTTTTCTCTTATTTCTCTATAAAACTTTAAAGATATTTCTTTAATATAACAATAATATTTTAGATATATAAAAAAGGATTAGTTAAAAATATAAATTAAATTATTAGGCAATATCATAATATTATTATTCTCATTCAATTTCAAACTACTTTTATAAGATACCATAATTGGCTTTATTTTATTCATATTAAATATCTCCATCTTATACCTTTTCTTTTTTAAAGTTCTTCTTTTAGCTATCAAATCTAAAAACTCTTAATTAGACTCTAAATTTATAATTAATTATATTTTTACCCTAATTTCTTTCCCATAAATTCTTTTCCATTCATAAATGTCTAAAATTTTTAGGCATCCTCTACTTTTTTAAATAAGACAAATGCATATCCTTTATTAAAATCCTAATTTTAATCCTTTGGAATTTGTATTTTTTCTATTTCTCCAAAATCTATTAATAAATCTAGAAGATCTTCATTCTTCATTTATCTAGGTAACCCTGTTATGTAAGCTTATTTGTCACTTCTTTTAATATCTAATTTATTTTTTTCTTTTTTTAAACTAAATGGTTTAACAACGATTTATTATAAAACATCCTTAGTATCAATATAATTTTCATGATGTTCTTTGATAAATTTTTAAGCAATTGGTTCTGATTCCATTTCAATAATCGCTTTACCAGTAGGATTGTCAAATGAGTCTTTGATGAGCTAAACTATTATTTTTTTGTATATCTACTTCTTTTTATTAATTTATCTTGAGGATCAAAATATTCTTTTACTTATTTTTCAGTCCAATCTTTAGGGAGAAAATAGGCAAATGCTACATTTTTTTATGCATTGTCTATTGATTTTGTAAGTTGATTAGCAAAAACTTTTAATTTGGAAAAGTTTTAAAAGCATTTACACAATTAAAACATTAAAAAATTATTAATATGTATTTTTGAAAATAGTAGCATATTAAAATTTTTAATAAGGAATCAGTGAATAAATGTTAATAATAAATTAGGTAATAAATCCCTTCAATTAAGATATTTAAATAATAAAAACTATGTTGGTCTTTATATTAATAAGTTTTGTTGTAACTCTAACAAAAGCTTAGACAGGGACTATTAATCCGACTTAATAAATTTAATACTTAGAGTATCAACTGTCAGATTGGAAAAATTCATTGTATTTTACAATTGAATCAAAATATGTTCCAGCTTCAGTCTTGTACTCTAATAAATCCTCAAGTACTAGCAATATATAGTAAATTTTCTGCATTTAGAATAATAAAATATTAGACATAAGTACTTCATATGTATTTTTGACATATTTGAAAATTGACAACACCTTAAAAACATTAACTCATTTTTTTGAATTTTAAACATAGATACAAAAATATACAGAAAAAATAACCATTCAGAACTTAAATTATGAAGGATTTTGGTATAGTTTAGAAATAAGAAATGATGTCAATTTGCAGTAATTAAATCTCACTTTTTATTAAAACCTAAATAAAAATATATTGTTCCAAAAAATTTTTAAAAATGAGTATTTTCCAATCTAAGATTACTTTTCATATTATCTTGGAGACTCTAAAATAGTAATAATTATTAATTTATAAAATTTAGTCAAGATATCTTGGATATAATTAATTACAAGGACCAATCAAGTATCAATTACTTTCATCAACATCAAGGTTCTCACCTTAATCTTAGCCTTCATGTAGTTCAACATCTGGATTAGCTTTAAGAAGTATATTTAACTATTCCTCAACTAATTATTATGATTATACTATCAGAGATATAACATCAAAATCTTATGGTTTAACAACATGGTTAAAAATTGAATAGAATAATAATATAGCTACTAACTATGTTAATGTGTTGCATATATAATCGAATATACTTTATAATTATTTAACATAAATAGGTGGAAGATTAGCTTAAGTATCATATTCAATCACTTCTACTAAATAAATAGTTGAAATAATTTACACTACATTTACATTTCCAATCATTCCTTCTCTTGTAAATAATGCAGATCCATTAGAAAAGATTGTTACTTATGAAGTACCAATATAGTATTCATTATATAATTGGCATTACTTTTCATATTCTTTTAGGAGTAATTCAATTTATATAAATATAAATTTTGTACAATAAAATTATTAATTCATAAAAACTTTAACAAGCATTTACTAATTTTCTGATTTAAATTTAGTAATACATTTGGGTGGAACCTAATACAATTAAAGTAATAATAATGGATAATTTAATTTACCTTTTTTTTACACTTGTTTAACATCATATACTCCTAAGTGTTATTTTAAATGTTCAACTTGTTTTGGACCAAATAAAGATTAATGTCTTACTTGTTCTTCTACTTCAAATAGATAACTAACAAAAGATAATATTTGTGTTTGCAGATCTGGTTTTATAGATATCAATTCTTCTTCTTGTTTTAGTTATAGTATATCAACTACTTCCGAAGAATTGATATCACTTTCTAAAAAACAAGGTTATGATTAAGAGGAACCAAATGTAGTATGCTCTTATGGTTATTTTAAATATGATAGTTAATGTTTTGAATGGTAATTAATTTAATTATTATAAATTAGTCCTAAACTTAATAGAATGTATTTTTGTCCTGAATGTATATAATTTCCTAATACATGGGTTTAAACCCCAATATGCACAAAAAAATATTCATAATATAATTAGAATGAGAATAATACATTCATTTAAGATATTTAAGTCAGTACTACTTTTTTACTTTAAGAAATAGATCCAATTTATGTCTACTTATTTAGTGATAATTAACTAACATTTTGCACTTATTGTAATTCTTTATGTTTAATTCTTCCATTTAGTGCATCATGTCGTTAGAGCATTTATTATCACTTAAACTAACCTGTGATGGTAATTTGCAATTATCGTGCTGAATTAATAAATGGAGAATGTAAAACTTGTGATGTAAATTGTGAAAAATGCAATCTAATTGATAATGAATTTATATGTGTTAAAAGCACTAAATTGTAAACTAATAATTAAGCTTGTAATTCAAATTCGGCAACTTCATGTACAGCCTGTAAAAATAATAGTCTTTATTTTCATAACTTTGAATAAAATGATTGTTATCAATGTTCAATACCTAATTGCAAATATTGCTTCTAATATTTAAGATCTGATCCTACTTATAATTCAGTATTCAATTATTAAACTATCACTTATTCACAAGAAGATTTAGCCATTGGATGTGCTCTATGCTATAATGGACTTATCTTTAATTTTTTTACAGGGTAATGTGAAAAGAATTAAAATCTATTAGGAACATCATGTTCCTCTTATTATATAACAAATTAAAATGTTCCTGTATGTATTACAGATAATGATTTTTCTAAAGGAGTGTCAATTAATGATTGTTAAAATTACGTATAAAATTGTAAAAGTTGTATCAAAATAACAAATAATTAATATTACTGCGTTGTTTGTTTAACTGGATATTATATATAAAGAACCTATGGAACTTGTTTATCTTGTATGGATTTTAATCCTACTTTCATTGATTGTTATTCTATTTAAGTTTATGATTAGAATTATAAATATGAGATGACGCCATTACTTTATAGTCTTAGTAAATAATACCCTGGTTCTTAAAAGTCTGATAATATATAAGTTTATGTAAATTAATGTATTCAAGGCTATAATAAAGTAACTAATCAAATTTGTAATTTAATTGATCCTATATATTGCAGTGCTTATACATAGGGATGCAGAACTTGTGAATCAACTTCTGAAGGAACAAAAAGATTAACTATCATTAATTTAAAATGTTCTGATTGTCCTTATTATTGTGAGTATTGTAAACCAAGAGATTAATTAGAATTATAGTAATTGAATCCATACTTAAATATATCTGCTATTTAACCTTATTTAACTTATAGATGTATTTAAAAATCAAGTACTTAAAATGATATATTCTTTGATAATGAAAAATAATTATCAAGATAATGTACTCAAGATATGCCAAAATGCTAATTAAAAATAAAATATGTAATCTATTTTCTTTATTTCAATAATAGAATTTCTTAAATTATAATAATTTTTTGAGCCTAATTAGATCTGGAGTCAATGGCAATTAATTTTTATTTTATAATCTTAAAAGCCCAACCTAAATTGAGATTTATATTAACACTAGCACTACTTATTCAGATGTAAACTCTTTTCTAACCAGTAATCAATTATACAACATATTTATTTAACAAATAGCGAGTCTTAAATATACTAAATTTTCATATTTCTCTTAAAATATTTCACTTGCATTTATCTTTGCTAAATTTAAATTTATAAATTTTTAAGAGATCTTATTTAATTAAACAAGCATTTTATTTAGTTAAACTTAATAATCAATCCTTACCTTTGAATCATTATTGCATGTAAAATTAACTTTTGAAAATGTAATTATTTCAGATACTCTATTTTATCCTTTATCCATAAATATTGAATATGATGATAAAAATACATAAAGATCTTATTAGATAGCTATTTAAAATCCTGATAAAGTTAATTTCACAAATGTTATTATTTAAAATATTACATTAATAAATGTAACATTTTTTAATTTAACATCAGTTGTTGATACAATAACAAGCTTAGATTTTTTATATTTTAAAAATATAACTTTTTTAAATTGTTCATTTACATCAACAAATATAATAAGCTTAACAGATAAGAATAACTATAATTCAATCTAATTTTTAACTCTTAGATTTATTAATTGTATATTTCAAAATAGTTCATTTTTAAATAGTAAAGGCTTATCGTTAAATGGAATTATTGTTTTCGAAGATTTCATTGTCTAAAATTGTACAATGAAAAATTCTATTTTTGTTGTGGCTCCATAAAGTCAAACTATTTTTATTGTGAATTTTTTAATCAAAAATTGTTCATTTAATGACACTGATTTTATAAGATTGTCTTCATCATCAACTATTAAAAATCTATAACTCTAAAAAAGTCTAATGAAGAATTTTATATTAATTCATAAAATTAAAACTACTTAATCAGTTATTTCTGGTTCTTAAGAAGATTATAATTTTGAAAAAATCTCTATTTTTGATTCTAAATATCACTATACAATTTTTTTTGAAATTCCTTAATATGGCTTAGAAGTAATAAATGTATTCTTAAATGATATAGAATTATATTAATTAGAATCATTAGATCCTATAGGAGAAAGAGATTACTATTTTTTTACAATATCGGCATTATTTTTTAAAGCAAATGGAATATCATTAATTAAATCTCCTGGATGCCAAGAATTTTCAATTCTGAATGCATATTCTGTAATAATCACAAATTTAAATGTAACATCGTCTCTTAAACAAAAGCCTTTTAATTTTGGTTCATTAAAAGAAGAATCACTTAATTAAATTTTATATGTTTAAGCATAAATAGTTGAATTGAGTAATATATTTATCTTCAATTAATTAAGTGTGGATATTAAAATTATTGAAATAAATTTGATTTAAGTTTTATATAAACAGTAGGGGTATCTAAAATTAGACAATTTGTTATTTTAAAACTTGTAATTGATTAAAACTATTTTCTCGGAGATTTCTACTGCTCTGTTTATTTCAGGTACTATTCAAAATAATATAACATTTTCAAATTCTTAATTTAAAGGAATAACTTTAAATGAATTAGTACAAGATACTAAGATTTCTTCAGCTGCATTAGCTGTTATATAATCAGAATAAAGTTATGTAAGATTTTTCGATAATATCATAAATGATGTTATTGTATTAAATTCAAGTAGTTCAATTATTTTGATATAAATATTGTAATTAGAAATAGTTAATTTAACAAGCATTAATGTAAATAATATTTAAAATTACCTTGAAAATTATAGATAACAATAATTCATAATAATGGACTAATTGGATTCTCTTTTAATTAATTCTTTAGGTGGTTTAATGAATCTATAAATTTAATATCTAAATATTTTTAATTCTTGTTTTATTAATTCAACAGGATTGTTGGGAGGTGTTTTAAGTATTACAACTAAATAAAATGGTTTAATAAATATATCTTATTGCAATTTCACTAATCAATCTACAAGTGTAAATAATGCTTAGGATGGAAAAGGAGGCACAATTTTTATTAATTCAGAAAATTCATATCTAAATCTTCATATCAGTAATACAAACTTTATTAATTCAAAAAGTGGTTTTATTGGTGGTGTAATTTATTTTAAACTTTCTTTTTATTAAGTGTTAATATCACTTAATAATTTATATTTAAAAGATATATTTGCTATTTAGTCTTCAGCATTTTTGTTTTCAATGAGTGAACTCAATGCTGGATCTGTTTCATATATTACTTTAAAAAATATAAGAGTTGATAACTAGTTTGAGGCATTTCTATCCTACTTATAATAATTTAATTTGGATATCAATAATTATTAAATAGATTAAGGTTCAGCTGTATTTTCTTTAAAAGATTGGTATAAATTATATAATATTATATGATAGCCAAGTACTATTAGACAATTTTCAATATGATGGGTTCACTTTTCAACCAATTTTTTATTTAAAATTTGTTAAGAAAATGTTAATCAATAATTTTATTATTCGAAATACAACTCATCTATCTTCCTAATTAATTAATATAGAGAACTTATAAAGTATAATCATTTATAAATTTAGGTATAAAATCCACTTTCATTATCCAGAAGCTTCAAATTAGTCAGAGTACTGAATATTAAAGTTTACAAAAATCTTATCCTAAAAATTTTGACTAGTAAATTAATGAATTACACAATTATTAATAATCTTTGATTTAAGGTAATAAATTAAAAACACTTATCTAAATGAATTTTTATTAAAACATATCATCTGTTCACATTAAATTACTTTATTTGATTAATAATAATTGCACTTTTTGTAATAGTGGAATATTTAACTTAAATAACTATTAAAGCAATATAAATTTAAGATTAGTAGGACTTATATTTCTATCAAATATATGTGGTTTAGATTCTTGCTTTTTGGTGAAGTCGTAAAATTAATAAAAATATCATTAACTTACAGGATCTAAATTTATTAATAATAAAGCATACATAGGAGGAGCTATAAGATCAGAAAATTATGGTTTTCTAATAAAATAATGCTAGTTCATTTGGAATGAAGCTAATAGCAAAGGAGGAGCAATTTATTATGAAAATAACAATTAAAAACTTAAAATATTTGAAACATATTTTAGTTCCAATTAGGCTTAAATAGGTGGAGCTTTATTTGATTTGAATCTTTATGATTAAAATTCACATTCATTTCATTTTATAGGAAATAAGGCATCATAATATGGTAATAATATAGCTACTTAAGCTAATATGTTATAATTACTGATTAATGATATTCCTCAAAATAGATATACAAAGTATTATGATAATAAAACAATAGAAGAAGTATTATACTTTAATAAATCAAAATTAACAAAATATTTATATTTTCCAAGTGGAAGTAATCTAAATAGCTTTTAAAAATTTAATAAAAATAGCACTTCTTTTTAAAAATATCCAATAGATATAACAATCAAAACATAAAATTTTCAGAATGAATAAATGATTGAATAAAAAAATACTAAATGTAACTTTAACACTTAATTGATTCAATAAATAGGAAATGAGGAATAGATTATTAATAACTTAGTTATAACATAACTTTAATATGATGATTCTTAATATTTATATAATCTAAATGAACTTACATTTACATTTGATCCATATCTGGATAATAATTATTATCTTAGAACTGATGTATAATGTGATAGTGTTAAAATAAACAATTATTTTTTAAGATTTTATAGTAAATCCTTTAAATGTCAAATAGGGGAATATTACTAAGATAAAAAATGTCTTAAATGTGATAGCAATCAAGGATATTATTCTGTTGAATATAAAGCTACTTCATGTCAAAGAATAAATATCTAAATGATAAAAAGCACAACAGGAGCATTAATTGAATTATAATCTGGATATTGGAGACCAACGTTAAGATCTAATAAAATTGAATAATGTAAAACATACCCTAAGAGATGTCTAGGTGGATGGTATGTCTCTGATCAATCTTGTGATGTAGGAGCTCTTGGAGCATTATGTGAATAATGTGATATTTATAATATAAGAGGTTAAGGTTCTTATTTGAATAATAAGGCTTAAAATTGTTAAATATGTGGTTAATTTAGTTATCAATTTGTTTTTATGATTATTGATACTATATGGATTGTGTTGTTAATTGGATTGACTATAAAAAGTAATAACTTTTCTAATAGATAATTATTCAAATTGAAATGTCTTTATAGACATTTTGGAACTATTCACAAATAAATGATTGATTAAACTAGTACATTAATTAAATTGGCTAATAATAACTTTTAGATTCTATCATTAATTAATACTTTTTAAATTTCTATATTTTCCAATCTAACAAATGTTGTTTTATTTTTGGGTGATTCCACTTATATGGTTACATATTAACTGGATTGTTCAATACCATATATTACTAATATAAATTATGAATATGCTCATTATATTTTAATGTTATTATTGCCTCTCTTACATTTTGCAATAGGATGTTTTTTATTTTTTTTATTTATACTGAAAAAATAAGTGACTTTTTCCAAATCATACATTTACTCTGCCATTATATATTTATATTGTTTGAATTAATAAAATATTATTAAATGGTATTATTATTACATTAATTAATTTTAGGGGTGTCTCATTGATAACAAAAAGATCACTTTCAGGAATTGATTGGATTTAAGCAAATGTAGAAAATAGATATGATACATAAGTTCATTAAGATTGGTCTATTAGATTCATATATCCTATTTTAATAGTTTATGGTATCCTTATTCCTTTGTTTTTATATTTACAATTAAGAAAAGTAAAAGATAGTCTTGATGATAAGAATCCAAGATTAAAATATTCATTTTTATATAATGAATATACAGCAGAATCCTATTATTGGGAAATTATTAAAATGCTGTAAAAGTTATCTATTATCCTTATTGTTAACTATTATGAATAATTTATATTAGTAAAAGGAATCATAATATTTTTGATCATCTTGATTTATTACAAGCTTTGTTAATAATTTTAGCCATATAAATTATAATCTATAAGTACTATTGATGTTAAAACATCGTTTTTATTATCTGTAACAATGATATTCGGTCTCTTACTTTATGTTGTTTAATAAGAAAATATAATGTATTTGAATTATTTGATTTAAATGATCATAATTTTCCTTATTTTGGCATTAGCAGAAGCACTATTACATAGAATTTTCATTGCATATATTGCAAAACTAAATTTACAATTAGATTTTATTAGAAAAATAATAATTAGAAGATTCCCATCTATTTCTAAAGAATTTAAATGTCTTAGACCATATCTATTATTAAGAAAAGATCAAGAAGAAAGAATTTAAACAAGATTTAGAAAGATTAAACAATATTTAAAATCTCAATCAAGATTTATCAATAATAAATAAGTATTATTGAGTATCAAAGAGTCCAGTTTCATTGCCTCAAATCCTTTGTCATAAAATACAACAAGACCATTTATAAATACAGATAGGAACTAAAACACAAAAATTTTAGACTGAATGATTAATGATAATCATAAATAACAATCTAATTATTCTATAGTATTTACAATAAAGTTTAATTTTACTAAATTAAATATTAATTAAATAAATTAATAAATGAATTGTTCAACCATTATCTCAATTAGCTTTTGTTCTAATAGAACATCTCTTTACAATTTTTGACCTATGAATTGACATATACCAATCAGAAGTAATTTAATCCAACTTAAAATAATTTTAGAAATTTGTTTATAGTTTCTCAACACTAAGGAATTGTCTTTCACATTAAAATGAGAAATAAATGATTTATTCTTAAATTAATGTACTTTTATTTTATTCTGTAAATATTTTTATTCCAAAATGACAAATGAATTCTTCTCCCTAATAATTTTTGATATTTGTGGCAAAACAAGTCTCACCATTAATCTAAAATATTTTATTTAGATTCCAACATTTAGGTAACACATTATGATTAAATATATAATCATCAATTATTTCTTGATTAATTCCCATCATTCGAAGAAAATCATAATTCCATTTTTTCTATATTTTTATTAGTTTATTATTATGAAATGACAAAGTGATACATTCATAAGGTAGATTCAATGATTCTTCATATCTTTTCCTTTCATTTTATTACTAAGTATGTACTGGCAAACTATTGTATAATTGTAATAATTCATATTAATAAAAACTATTGTTTTTTTAAAGACCATTTTCTTCCTCCTAAATATTTGTTGGAGATAGTTTACATTCAATAAACTCTGGGGTAATTTTCCTTTCCAAGATTTTATTATTTATTGTAAATTCATCAATATGTAATCTTCCCAAAGGAATCAGATTGTTTTGAATTGAACCACTTGATCGATCTAAATATTTTGTATGAGTTATTTCATAAGTCTATTATTTCAGTTTTCTATTATTTTGATAAGCTAAAATAATAGATTGTTCTGATTTTTTCTTTATTTAGAGAGTTAACTTTTTTTATTTTGTTATTGTTTTATGATGTATTTTGTCAAGGTTAGCCTCTTATTTACTTGAGCACTTAGGAGTGGAATGTTCGGAATATATAGATGACATAAAGTTGAAATAATATAATGAATGATTTTAAAGTTAAAACTGGCAATTATGAATGCCAGTTTAAGTGTGATAATTAAAATATATTACTAAGAATTATCAAGCGAAGATATGTAATTATTAAATAATTTATATTGATTAATACTCATTTAATTATATTGATTTTAATAAATATGACAATTCAATAAGAAATGACAGTCAAGTTGCATTCTTTTCCTAAAATTACTTCTAATTTTATTCTTTTTAAATATGACCAATATTTTAGAGAAATTTAGTCAAAATTACCATATTTACAACCTTCAAATCAGTCCATTTATGAATTTATAATTTTAAATTATTTCTCAAAATAGAGTCTTCATCCAGACTTATGTTTGGAGAAATAATCTTCAAATTAAAGACAATAGAACAGGTTAATAACTTACATAAAGGTTTGATTTTTTAATTATAAAAATTTTAAATATTTAAATATATTCACGCAATAAAAATTAATTTATAATGTTAATATGAAAAGCAAAATAATAATATCATAAAAATAGAAACTTCAATATTCTTCAATTGTTTAAATAATAAATAAATAGAAACCAAGTTTAAAGAAGTAATTTCAAAATATATATCTGCTTATATGATTAACTTAAAGAATCAATAAATATCGTATGAAATTTTTTTGATTTTTATTTTTATTTTAATAAATGATTTTAAACATGGTAAATTCCTTTGAGATATTAAAATATTAATTAATTTTTCTAATTATAATCATAATTTAATTATGTATAAATAGAAAAATCAACTCTAATTTTAAATGAGTATATTTTTTTATATTTCTTACCAACATTTAATTAATCTATATATTCAATAGTAACAATCATTAAGATCATTTTTATAATCAAAATTTGGTCATAAAATCCAAATACTAAGCTTAAATTAGATATTCATGTCCTTCCTGGTAATTATAATTTTTATAAGTAGCAAATAGTTCTTTTATCCAAAATTTTTAATAATTTGAAAAATATTCTTTTTAGATAATTTATTAGGATTTCATTTCTTTGTAGAGTAGTAAAGTCTAAAAAGAATAAATATTAAATATTCTTCCTTTAATTTCTTTATAAATGATTATAATATCATATCTATAGTTTTCATTCTAGCTATTTCAATAAATAGTGATTGCAAAATCATTTATTTTAATATTATTTATCAGATCAAATTTATGTGAGAAACTTAACTCTAATATGATGTTGCTTAATAATATTAATCTAGATTAATTATTTTTATTAAATTATTAAAATAAATAAAAAAATGGTTTTGGCAAAAATAGCATTAGGAACAGCAGGAGCAGTTACTCTTGGATATATTTTGGTTCCACCATTTAATAGAAAGTTAGAAAGAAATGTTCTAAGACCTATTAGAAATTATAGAAGACATTTATAATAAGAAGATTCATTCAAAACAGAAGTATGTCTCTTTTAAAATTTGTTAGGAAGAATTCTATCAATTCTTAGGAAGTGTTGCTTTAGGTACATTGAAAATGTTTACAATCGAAAGCGATTGAAGAATTATTAAATATTAAATAATATCAATAATATTTAAGAAATGATCAAGCTTCGTTATTTTTTAACATCCCCCACAAAATTAAGCATTCAAAAATGTGGTAAAAAAATAACAGATAAATGACATATTATTAAATAATAGAGGAAAATAAAAAAAAGAAATAAAATAAAAATAAATCATTGTTGATGAGGCTTATCAAAACATGAATAAATAATTAAATACAATAAAAGCTTAAAATCTATAAAAATAAATGTACAGTAACAAATAAGAAATTTATTATCTCCTATTAGAACTTAAGGTCATATCTTAATAATAAAATTGTAATTATAGATATAAAAAAAAATCAATTTTTATTTAGTTATCATCACTCAATACAGAGAAATAACATAAACAAATAAATGAAATTTATAAATAGGAATATTGAGAAATGCAAAGATTTAATTGGGTAATTTAGATATAATTATTCTCTGATAAATAAATATTCTAAATTCCAATTTAAAAAATCTCTATTGCAGAAGCTATAATCAAGATTTTTTGTGATACCAAAAATTAAATTATGGTTGAAAGAATTAAAATGTGTATTTTAATTTACATTCAACATTTATAATACAAAAATAATTATAACAGAATCTAATAAAATGAATAAGTTTGAAGAAGAATCGTAAAAATCTCCTAATCGATCAATCTCAAAAGAATTAAGAACCTTAATATATCTGATTAAATCAATTTAATAATCTGAAGAGTTTCTTAAAATATTAATAATTTTGGATAAATTGATATTCCCATTAGTTTACGATAATTTTTTTAAATATCATAGTTTACTTTATTAAGTTAATTCAGTATTTAAGATCAATTTATAATAGGAATAATTATAAAAATTAAATATCTAAATGAATCATTGTTTATAATTAAAATCTAAAATCAAAGAGTAGGTCAACAAAAAAATGATATAAATTTTCTTGGATTTATATTTAAGAGTAATACTTTTTGTATTTAATCCACATTTATATGTATTATACTTAAAAATAAATAAGATCAATATATATATCCTATTATATTATTTTATTGTAAAAATTCTTTAATTTATTAAAACTTCTCAATTTAAGTAATATTATTTAATAGAACTAGTATAAAAATTATAATTAAATTTTTGTATCAAAATTTGTGAAGTGTATTTACGGAGCGCATTTTTTATTTTAAATAATAAATTCATGACAGATACTCCAATTAGTTTTTAAAGAATAAATGCAGACATGATATAAAAATTCAAAGGTTAAAATGTGACACTTGTCGGAAAATTGTTATAGAAAAAAGGTGATTACGTTGAATTTTAAGTAGATGGAAGTAAAATATATTTGTTATATAGCAATCATAAAAGTAACAGAGATTGAAGAAGTTCCAGAAAGTTCTGAAGATATCCTTTTGGAAATAAGAGGCAAATTAAATGATGATGGTTATTTAGAAGCAAAAGAATTTACAGAATTAGAACAAACATTTGATTTCGAATTATATAAGAAAGTGATAAATATGGTTTAAGGACAATTTAGAGATTTGTTTTATGAGTGATTTAATTAATAATCAATTGGTATATAATAAGCAAACTTTTAATTTGTTTTCTTTGATTTTAGTACCATTGAAATTATTAGGCTTTCTCTCTAAAAAACAGTAAAATTTATAAAAATAACAAAATCTTTACTTAAATGAATAATAGTACATTAAGTTATCATGAATATTTATTTCTTGATTTTTTCTGGGCTATAAACCAATTTATTTAGTTTTGAATACGAATATCAAAGTATTTCTAATAAATCTTGATGAAATTAGGGAAATTTTGAGTATATGGATTAAATTTTAAACATTAAATTGATGAATTTGATTTTGATGATATTGGTAAGAAATTTTTTGATTATCTTTATGAAATAAATAAATAATTTTTAGAAAATTTGAATGAATTTTCTTCAAAAACTAATATTTTTGCTGTTTTTACATTGCATACAAGCATAATTAAATACACCATGCATTTTGAGACAGAATAAAATTAAATCAATTTTGAGAGGAAAATATTAAAACTTATTATCTATTCAAAGTAATGCCTTACTCTCTACAGCAAGATTAAACTATTTTGCAGGTGGTTTCTATAATAGTATCCCTACTAGAGATGCAATTTATATGGTAAATTGGTCAGTTGGTTTTACATTTTGTGCATTAAATTAATCTATAGAATTTAGAACAATTTAATCTTATTAAATAAACACAGTTTTTTTAAGATTGTGGGATGGTTCTAATAGAACATATAATTTTTAAGTTTTTATAAGTTATAATGGAGTTGAAAAACTAATTTATGATNTTTACGGAGCGCATTTTTTATTTTAAATAATAAATTCATGACAGATACTCCAATTAGTTTTTAAAGAATAAATGCAGACATGATATAAAAATTCAAAGGTTAAAATGTGACACTTGTCGGAAAATTGTTATAGAAAAAAGGTGATTACGTTGAATTTTAAGTAGATGGAAGTAAAATATATTTGTTATATAGCAATCATAAAAGTAACAGAGATTGAAGAAGTTCCAGAAAGTTCTGAAGATATCCTTTTGGAAATAAGAGGCAAATTAAATGATGATGGTTATTTAGAAGCAAAAGAATTTACAGAATTAGAACAAACATTTGATTTCGAATTATATAAGAAAGTGATAAATATGGTTTAAGGACAATTTAGAGATTTGTTTTATGAGTGATTTAATTAATAATCAATTGGTATATAATAAGCAAACTTTTAATTTGTTTTCTTTGATTTTAGTACCATTGAAATTATTAGGCTTTCTCTCTAAAAAACAGTAAAATTTATAAAAATAACAAAATCTTTACTTAAATGAATAATAGTACATTAAGTTATCATGAATATTTATTTCTTGATTTTTTCTGGGCTATAAACCAATTTATTTAGTTTTGAATACGAATATCAAAGTATTTCTAATAAATCTTGATGAAATTAGGGAAATTTTGAGTATATGGATTAAATTTTAAACATTAAATTGATGAATTTGATTTTGATGATATTGGTAAGAAATTTTTTGATTATCTTTATGAAATAAATAAATAATTTTTAGAAAATTTGAATGAATTTTCTTCAAAAACTAATATTTTTGCTGTTTTTACATTGCATACAAGCATAATTAAATACACCATGCATTTTGAGACAGAATAAAATTAAATCAATTTTGAGAGGAAAATATTAAAACTTATTATCTATTCAAAGTAATGCCTTACTCTCTACAGCAAGATTAAACTATTTTGCAGGTGGTTTCTATAATAGTATCCCTACTAGAGATGCAATTTATATGGTAAATTGGTCAGTTGGTTTTACATTTTGTGCATTAAATTAATCTATAGAATTTAGAACAATTTAATCTTATTAAATAAACACAGTTTTTTTAAGATTGTGGGATGGTTCTAATAGAACATATAATTTTTAAGTTTTTATAAGTTATAATGGAGTTGAAAAACTAATTTATGATAGCATAACAGCTTCAGGAAATATAAATTTAAAGTTCTAAGATTAATATGTAGATAAAATTCGATTTTATAATAGAGGAGGAAATACTGAAAATGTTTACTTAATTTTAATTAAGGTGGAAGCTATTTATAAATTTTGAAAGGTGCAATATTTATTTGATCATTTTTATTTAATTAATTATCTTATTTTAAATTTCTAAAAGATCAAGAGTTATTTATATGGTATTTAATTATGAAGAATGAAAAAATATAAAAATCTGTTGAAATTGATAACTAATCACTTGAATTTTATTAATTAATATAATTGTAAAATATAAAAAAATCATTAGTATATGTAAGGCTTAATTTACTTTAAAGCTTATTAGATTTTACTAGTACTTTGTGTGATTGTTATTATAATAGGAATAAGGAAAGAATATTAAAACATAATAGAAAGAGAATAGTAAGAAATATAAGAGTTAGAACTTCCATAGTAAAATGTTGAAAATAAGCAAAACAATCAAGTACAATAATTACATGATTTACCTAAAAATTGATTTTGAAATGTTAATATATTTTATATAATTATAATGCAATTTTGGTCAAGTATTACAAGAATTGCAAGCAAGTTAAAGGAAAAATATTTGAGTCTAATCAAACCGCCTGATCCTTTATAAGACTTAAAAGAATAATTATAAGATATTAATTAAATGGAGGATTAATATTAAGATATAAATAAAAAATTGGATGAACTTTAATTGGAAAGTTAAGAAACAACAGAATTATAAAATGAAGACAATCAAATAATAAAAGGGAATAAGGATTATTAGATTGCAATTAAATAAGGTAATTAATAGGTCTTATTATAGTCTATTCGACTTTGACAAAAAAATAAAGGGAATTTTATTATTTGCTTACTGAAGATGAGTACAAAAGAGTATTAACAGCACTTAAAACATAATAATATTCTAGGTTGAGACCACTTGTTTGGTTAAATGATGAAGTAATTAGATTAAATATATTTGTTAGATTATAAATAATTTTACAAAACTATTAGACTTCAATAATGGAACTGTCATCTTAAATTCATTTTAATTTGATTTATTGATAAAAGCTGATGATGTTAAATTCAAAAGAATAACATAAAGAGCTAAAATAGATTAAAATACCAAATAAATATTAGCTCCTTTTAATTAAAATAATGTACATTGGTACACTTTTTAAATTGATTTCGAATAATCTGTTATCACAATATATGATAGTATGAAAAGAAGTAATTATCCTTAATTGTTCCATGAACTTATTGAATTGGCATAGAGAATTTAGAACAAAGAATATGAACTAAAAGTTGGTAATTGCCCATAACAAAGCAATACACATGATTGTGGAGTTTTTACTTTAAAAAATATATGGATATTATCTAAATATCCTAATGCTAAGTTATAAATTTACTATGATTAATCAACAATCTTTTATGATAGAATACAAATATGCCATTCATTATTGCAATAAAAGATTTGATTTTTGCTATTATGCTTTATATAAAATAAAGAATATTTTAAAAGATTAATAATATATCTAATTAACTTAAACATTAATATTATTAATCATAATTAACTGTGTAACATCATTTTAATCCTTTCCTCATAAGTAAAAGTTTATTGTTATTACATTATGTTTTTAACAAATTAAAACTCTAATTAAAGATATTATTATATCAATGAGGTGTTTGTCAATAAAAGTTACGATATATCTTCTGATTTATCTGGTATCCAATAATAATGATCTTAATTCCAATCAATTATAGCAATAGCTTCTAAAACCTAAGAATATTATAAACTGTTACAGGATCCTATCTAAGTAAAAAATTGCTTCCAATATCTGTAGGTTTCTTATCCTCAACAGATGTTATAAATTTCTTTAAAATTTTTTATTAATCAGAGTTCAAGGCTTTTTTGTTAGCTCTCTTCTTCAAGTCTTTTATTATGATAAAAATTTATTAATGAACTAAATCTTATTAATTGATAAATGGCCAATAAGCCATAATCCATTAAATATGATCCCAAAATTAGTAATAATTTTATTGTTAATGAAATTTAAATGTTAAAATAGACAAATGAATCATTAAAGCTTTTAAAATTTCTTAATTAAGATGGGCAATAATATTATTTTAACAATTATCATAAATAAATCTAATAGCATTAAGAGCTAATAATTTCTTTTCTTAAAGAATACATTCTAAAGAATAGGTTAATACTTTTGTGCATTACTAATATTAAACATAATCAGTCAATCTAATTTACATGATCTGCATATCTTTTTTATTAACAGTTAATTAAGTTGGAGCCTTTTATGGTTAATTTTGTAATAATACACTTAATTTCTAAGCAAATGCATTCATATTCTTAATATCTTAGATAGATTAACCAGTAACATCTCTAATGCTACAATCCAATATTTACCATTTAACATAATCATCAATTTTCTTCTAAGTAAAGTATAAGAAAGTAGCAAAATTATTTAGATGAGGTACTTAAATAGTGTTTTTTTTCTATACTAATTAAATCACAATATTCAATCTTGTCAGATATTATTAAAATACTTCTTCTGCTTATTATTATTATTTCAAGAATAATAATTCTTAATCAACTTTTTGATTAAATTAGACAGCATATTATTAAAGATCTTTTCTAATTAAAGACTCATAAGGTTTTCTATCATCCATATCTAAAAGATTTCCTTATCCACCTGTAAAACTATAATCACTTTTAAGATTTTTATCTTAATAAACTAAATATACTATTGTTTCTGGAGAATAATGAATTTCTATTTCAAATTTCTTTCTTACTTCTGCAAATCCATCTTCAAAAAAAAAACATTATTCATTATTTTTAATATAAACGCATTCATAATCACCATCATAAATTATAACAGCATGTAAATTATATTCTATTTTATTAAAACTACCCATAATTTATTTAATTTATTAATCCATTTTATGAAGCTCCTCTTTCAATTTTTCTAATTCTTAATTAGAATCCATTATCAATGATATAAATCCTTCAATTGCTGGATCTCCATCAATTAATTCTTCTCTTTATTCTTATATAATATTAATAGTCATTTACAAGATTTAAGGAATACTTTATGATGTTTATTAATAATTTTAAATATTTTTAATTTTTTAAACTATTTCCTCTCTTTTCATTGTTAATTCTTTAATATCTGATTAATGTTATTTAATTGTTCCTTTATTAGAATGCATAAATTAATCCAAATATATTGTTGGCATTAATAATAAATTTGATTTTCTTGTTATTTCAAATTATAAAATTTTTGGTAACTCTTTTATTGAACAATCTTCTAATTCAAATTTCTTTTATAATCCTTCCATAAAAGATTCATCATCTAAATCAATCTTAATCAAATTAAATGTTTTTTCATCATTTCCTTTAATAAATTTACCAATAAATAATTCTCTTATTGGATGCTCTTCCACAAATTAATTAAGCATAGTTCTATATTTTGAAATTGATTCATCTACTTTCTCAAAAAATCTAACTAAAAACTCTTCAACACTTTTAAATCTAGTATTATAATCATCTTTCATAAATTAATAAACATCTAAAGCTGATGTGTCTTTTTTCTTGCAATATATCAATTAAACAAATAACTTTTACAAAAGCAAAGTCACTCCTTCTTCATTAATAATAGAATCCTATATTTAAATTATTTTAATACATCATACTGTAAAATTTGCTCTGCAAAAGATGGAATATGAAAATATGATAACATGAAGCAATCAAAAAGCTGAAATTAAGGTGATCTTTTTAAAGCTATTGGCACTCCACTTTTTCTCATCTTAAGATCTATTTTAGATTGCATTTTTGTTGGAGTGTCAAATTTGGTTGGACTTGAATTCATAAAATTATAGATTAATTAAAATTTTTAATTTAAACGACAGTCATATATATTAAAAATATTTTTTAAATTTGAAACATTTATAGATGTTTAATTTTATAGTTGAATCCCTTCTTCCACACATTGTTTATATTATTAAGCTTCCTAATATATTGATCTATACTTTTAAAATTGGTATTTTAGTTTGGCAAATAGAATATTATATATATTAGGATCATAAATCATAATATTGAATATTCTATCTTAGATGAGATGATTAATTAAAATACTGAAAATTAATGTTTTATAATTTGCCATATGTTTTTAAACTAAGCTAATTCAAATAATAATTAATTAATTGAAAATCTTGTTTAATTGAACTTCTATTAATAGTTGTGAAAACTTTTTGATAAAAGATTTTTTGAAAGCTAAACATACTTATATTCTTAGATAAATTAAATAAATTTAAAATTTATATCGCCTAATCTTTTGTTATTAAATTAACTGTATGAGTATTTGATTAAGTTGCTGTATTTGTAGTTAAAAATTGACTTTGAATATTTGAAAGTTATGCAATTATTCAAAGAAGATAGTCAACAAAGAATATAAAAAGTTAAATTTTATAGATATTTTAGGATTGATTGGATAGAAGTTAAGTAGAAAATTGGATATATTCTAAAACAATCAAATTAGGCTCTTGTTTATGAATAATATAATATTGAATAATATAGATTATTTATTTATTGTAATACAATATTTATGTATTATTATTTCAAACAAATAGAATTCTCAAATATGATTTATTTAGAGCAAATGATATACAAAATAAATGAAAATATTTTAAATTTGGCATAAAATAATTTGAATTTATTTTTTATGTAAATATTAGGGAATAAAAAAGAAGATAGTAAGAACATTAAATAAATGCTTAAAAGTTTATAGGTATGTTTAAAATAACTTATATTATCTTAATTATTTGTCATTAATTTTATTCTTGTTTAAGATCTGATAATGACTCAGGCTCTCCTTATTATTGCGATTATTCATTTGATTTATAAAATGTTCTATCCTTCACTAATTCTGGATGTTTAAGTTTGATGTGTTAATTGAGAGACCCTTCAGCTCTAAGAAACATTTATTATGGACTTTTACCCATATTTCTTTTAGCAATTTTCAACAGGACAAGTAAAATGTCTTTCGATTTCTTATGCTGGCCTTCTTAATCTTTTCTTTCTTTCTTCTCCAGTTTCTTCAACATTTGAATTGAGCTCTTAATTTCGACGCTTGAATTTTGGTGATATTAAAAATTACTTCTAATTTATTTAATTTATTGACTAGTTCATTCTTTTCATTCAAAAGTTCTTTTAACTAATATAAATTCTATATAATACTTAATTTGTTAAAACAACATTAGCTATGTAAAGTCTTAAATATTCATTGTAATATTCTAAATTTTGATCTTATTATGGGACTAAGATTTGAATATATTTATACCTTGTTGTTCATCCTATCCAGCAACATAATTTTAAAATCTCAAAGGTTCATCACCCATAATAAATTTTTAATTCTCACCATCAGATCTAAAGGTATTGATATGTTAATACTTTGCATTACTCATTTTATATATAATTATTAATATTTTTTATTAATAATTTGCTTAACTTAAATAAAATTAAGAATTAAGCAAGAAGATATCGTTTTCATTCATTTTAAATCATGTTGATTGAAAATTTGATATAAAATCAAAATTGATATAATTAAAGTTAATATTTGAGTATGAAACAAAATAAAAGTATATTATTCTTATATATAATTATTAATTTAACGGATATATATATGGACAGATTTATTCCGAAAAGTAAATCGAAATTGTTGTATCAATCACACACTTAATCAAATTATAATGATGTACTTAAATTTAATATTGTAGTTATTGTATCATATAAATGAAGAAAAAGTGTTAAATTTTGGAAATCAAAAATAACAGCATAATTATCCAATATCATTTTTGGACTAGTTACATAATTAATACAGATTACCTACTTAATAAACTGTTAGATAAATTAGTTAAGTCCCTGAGAAAATATTGGATGCTCCAGATATTGCAGATGACTTTTATCTAAATATTTTAGAATGGGGCAATAATAATGTGTTATCAGTAGGATTGCAAAATAAAGTATATTTATGGAATGCTTCAAATTGTAACTTAATATTACTATAAAATAGAACATATTGAATAATTATTATAAGCAACATCAAATGTTACTGCAGTTCATTGGATCAATGATCACATCTTAGGAGTAGGTTTTGATGATGCCTCTATAAAGATAGTTGATGTGTGTTCCTAACAAACAATAACTTAATTATATTATCATAATGAAAGAGTTTCAACAATGAGTAGTAGTTTTGAATTGTTATCATCTTCTGGTAGAGATAATGTTATTTTCAATCATGATCTTAGAGAAAAGAATAATAATGTTGTAGGTGTATTTTAGAAACATACTTAAGAAGTTTGTGGATTGAAATGGAATTCATCTGGAACAACTTTAAGTAGTGGAGCAAATGATAATTAACTCTTATTATGGGATAAAAGATAAATGTCTTTGCGTTTATCATGTGAAGGTCATTGTGCAGCTGTTAAAGCTATGGCATGGTGTCCATGGTTACCAAACATTTTAGTTAGTGGAGGAGGTTCTAATGATAAAAACATTAAATTTTGGAATTCTGATACAGGATTATGTTTCAAAAGTATAGATACAGGATCATAAGTGTGTGCATTATAATTTTTACCAAGATATAGAGAACTGATTTCTTCACATGGTTTTTCCAAATTCTAAATTAGTATATGGAATGCAGAAGTAATTTAATAAGCCAAATTGATTTAAGAACTTTAAGCACATAAATCAAGAGTTTTGCATTTAGGCATATCTCCTGATTAATCTATGCTTTGTTCTGCAGCTGGTGATGAAACTTTGATATTTTGGAGACTTGGAACTGAGTAAAATAATTAAGATAAGCAAGAAATGTGTTCAAGTAAAAACCTATTTCTCAGATGATATTATATAATTACTACCCTTATAAATAATTTAATAATTAATTATCTTTCTATAATGATTAGAGGAGACTCAGATGAGTTTAAATAAATTGCAACTAGTTAAATACTAATATGCAAATCAAGTAAAGAGATTCAAGATGGATCAACTTCTAGAAGAGATCATTTATTCTAAAAATTACCATCTTTAGATTGTACTCAACCAAATAAAATTTGGTAAATAAAAAAAGGAGGTTCAGCAAAATGTATTATTGACTCTGAAAGATTGCCTACTGCTTAAAAACCTCTTACTCCATAGTAATAACAGAAACTAAAAAATTAAGTAATCCAAATTGAAGAGAACAATTAGTTTGATCTTGGTTCAAGTCTTCATTTTTAAAGATTATTTACTATAAAGAATAAAGTTAAATCTTCTAATGGATGTGCTAAAACATCAAGAGAAGAAAATTCTAGTATGGTCAATAGTAATATGATTCTTAAAAAGTCTTAACATCACCTTACTTAATAAGTTTAACAATTATCTTAAACTTAATCTTAAATATAATAATAATAGTGTCCATTCTCATCAGGAAAATCTATTAAAGATATTTTATCATAACTTAAAGATAAAAAGTATAGTTCTTTTGATTTAATTTAGGTCTAAAACTGGGATTACAAGACATAGTGAATTTGAGAAAATGGAAGGATTG
Source organism: Paramecium primaurelia (assembly GCA_905182975.1). Lineage (NCBI taxonomy): Eukaryota > Ciliophora > Oligohymenophorea > Peniculida > Parameciidae > Paramecium > Paramecium primaurelia. The sequence goes on from CAJJDM010000005.1 coordinate 218,350, forward strand.
GATGATTATGCAAAAGAATTTGGATAAATCTTGGCTTAAGATTAATTAGTTGGAAATGTAATTGGAGATGTTCATGAAATGAAAGGAGTTGTTAAAGCATTAATAGATTTAAGTAATGGAAATAAATTACCATATCATTTTGAAAGTCTTAAATAATTACATTTGAATCTTAATATAACTGATGAGATGTTTAATCGATTTAAATATCTCTATATAAAAAAACTAATAGATATGAAAATTGGAATGGAAGTAATATTTAAATGTGCATAAACAGTTGAATATTACAGAGGAGCTATTATATGCAATGTATCCATTCTAATTATTGTAATAGTCTCGCTCTGTTCAAAATGTTAAAGATAGTATTAGAACAATAGCCAAAAATATGTATGCTTAAATATTTGAAGATTTTTCATTGAGTCCATTATTTAAAGGAACTAAATAAGAAGAACAAGCAATTAAATTTAGTAGAATCTTTGGGTTCATTTTAGGATCTTCAGAATCTACAAATTATGTAATGGATTCTATGAGAGACTTTCACAAAGCTTTTAGAATTAATTCTGTATAATATTCCGTTTTCAAGTACTATTTATCAGGTGCTTTATCAAAACACACTGAAAAAGAAGTTGTATGGTATATATTAGAATAAACTGATGCTTATAAAGCAGCTGTTATTGATTAAGATAGTATTAAAGATTTAGTTTATAAATAATTTGGAATAGACAATTTTTGTAGTGAATTCATTAAATTATGTTAAACAGATCCTTATATTAATAAGAATTTTATACATAAAGTTGGATATGATCAATTTGTTTAGCATACTAAATATTTCTTACATTATGCATTTAATAAATAAAATAACTGTTTTACTCTAGAAGATTTAAGTTAATTACATTGTTAACATTAAATCAATATATAATTATATTAAAGTATAAAAGATAAATTATTAAATTTATTGGTTAGATTAAACCCTTAAAGAGTTATATTTTAGGATTTTGAAGAAGAATTTGATATTATATTACCTTATATAATCAATTAAAGATTACCTTGTGATATTGTTGGATAAAAGAGATTATGTGAATTAGTTCCTTTGATTTCTGATGAATTATAATCTAATGTTGAAATCAAAAATGTTTTTGATAGCAATGATGCAAACATAGCAAAAACTATACTAAAAAAATTTGAATATTTACTTTCTGGTAGAAAATATTTTAAAAGATCAGATATTTAAGCAATACACTCTAGACTTAAAATTAGTGAGGCTGTATTTGAAGAATTTATTTATATTATTGAAAAAGTTATCTAATAATATGATACTTCACTTTTATGGATGATTGAAGCCATAAAAGAATGGAAATATATCATAATAACTGTCTGATTAAATTATGTTGTTTTTGGTATTTAGTGTTAAATTTAAGTAATTATTATTAATTATTATAATAATTTTAGTATAATTTTTACAAATATAATAATTTTTAGTAAAGAATTGATAGTATAAAGTAAAAATATGTTTATAAATCTCCAATTTTGAATTTTCTTATATTATAATTTAATTTTTAATAAAATATTTATGATTATTAAATTATTTATATGTTGAATTCAACAGCATCAAATCAAGATGAAATCATCTTGAAATCATCAAGAAGGTTTGTGCTTACAGATCAAGTGAAGGATTTAGAATCTGCTCCTATTTATAGACCTAAAAGATCAAGTAAAAAAGTAAAATTATCACTTGTTACAAATCAACCTTTTACTTAATCCAAAATTTGTTATATTTGTCGTAAAAGCTGCATAATTAAATTATGTAAATGTGATGATGTATAATATCATCCTGATTGTGTGATTACTGAGATGAAGAAGCCTTCATCTTCAATATCAACACTACAATGTCTTTTTTGTTTATGTTTCTTTAAAACTGAAATTAAAAATAAAAAGTATTTTCATATTCTCAAGTTTTAGATTTCATTAAAGAAAGATATATCGAAATTGTACATTTATATTAGTCATCTCAATTACAATTCTTTTCATCATAATAGGAATATTATGGGATAAGATTGCAACATAAATCATAATATTTTTATTTATAATCAATATATTACTTTCTCTAATTGCATTATATTGCTACAAAAAGATTTATTACTTAGAGGTAGATTGGAGACTAGTAACAGTAGAAAATGAACCATTAGACCTTGATGGTTATAAAAATGCAAAATTAATATATTAGGCCTTTAATACAAATACTGCCCATTACATCTTTGATACTGAAATGCAATGAATTAATTAGAATTTCTTATAATAATATTTAAAATCCCAATAAATTCATTATACAATAACTACAAATTATTATTTTCAGTATTAATTCTTATCACACTAAATTAATTTCTAAATTTTAGATATATTTTTATAAAGAATGGATTCATAGAAGGTTTCTTAGTTATTACCTGAATCTAATAAGGATATATAATCATAATCAATAAATGAAAATATTGAAAGAATACAGGAATTAGATGAAGAGATTATAGAATTATGTGAACCTATAGTAGTAATTGAATAAATGTAAGTTTAACCTATAATTGAACTTGACTAAGCTTAATTTGGAATTAATAATGAATTCAAAGAAGAAATATGATCATATAATTTCAATATGTATATCTATATAAATTATTTGATATAAAATTTATATTTTAATTATGGATTCTTCATAAGATTAAACAGATCTAAAGATTTCTAATTAAGATCAAAATAATTAAGTTTAAGAAGAAGTGGAACCCTTATAGATCTAAAACAATACAAATTAAACAATTGATAATTAAAATAAAGAGTCTCAACATGATGATTAGAATAATATTGATATAGATCAATAAAATTAAAATAAATTAGAAACTGAATAACATTCCTAAATTATTAATATAAATAATCATAAAGAAATAATATCAAAAAAATTAGATTCAGTTCCATAACAATAAAGTGAAAATGATTAAATAAAAAATAATGACTTACATGAAGAGTAAGAAGAACATAATAATCATAATTCATAATTTGTTGAATCTATTTATGAAACAGTTACACAACCAATTTAGAAAATAGAATAGGAATAAAAAGTAGATAATGTATTTGTAGACTAATCTCAATTTGAAATTTTAGATAAATCTAATAATTAGTAATTAGATTAGTAGGAATAAATATAACATGAATAATTAGATAATAAATTACATTCAGCTTTAAATGTATCTAAGGAAGAATAAAATTAATTGGAATATCCTTAATTAATTTAACCAACTTTAAATTTTGATAAAAATATAAATACTCAAAAGGAAGGTAATTAAGAAGAAGAAAAGCAAGTTGAAGAAGGAGTTATTATTGATGAAACAATTTAAAGTTTATCTACTAATAATAATGTATAGAATTCTTAGATTTAAAATTCACCTAAAATAGTAGAAATAGATTAAAAATCATAACTTGTTATACAATTCTAAAAATCTTTAGATGAAGCAACATTTCTAAAAAATTAAGGAAATTAATGGTTTCAATAATAAAATTATGGAAGAGCTACTGAATAATATAATCTAGCTTTAGGATTATGTGATCCATATTATTTAATGTAATGTCCTGAAGAATAATTATAATAATTTAAAAAATTGAGAATAAATTTACTTTCTAATCTAAGTGCTTGTTTTTTAAATCTTGGGGATTCTAATTCTTGTATCACACATGCTAATATTGTAAATATTATTTTTAATTATTAATAGGCAATTTAACTTGATCCTTCAAATTAAAAAGTTTGGTATAGAAGAGCTTTGGCATATTAATAAAAATAAGATTATGAAGAAGCATGGAGAGATATTGATTAAGCTTGGAATTTAGTTAAAAATACGACTTAAAATTAAGAGATATTTGATAAAAGAAAAGAAATTAGAGAACTATTAAAATAATCAAATAAAGAAAGAGCCTAACTTTACTAAACTATGTTAAGTAATACTTAAAATCAAACTGAAAATAAAAGTACAATTAATTAATCAAAAACAAATGATTCTAAATTAACAAATAGTGAAATATAAAAGAAATCATAATTAAATGATTATAATTAAGATGGTTTTAGATATACTGACATTATTTGGAAAACTACAGCTTCAGCAGTACTTGCCTCTTCAATGACTAAATTTATTTTGGATGAAAAACTTAATACAAAGATGGGTTTAATTGAAACTTTAGTATTAAGTTCTACTACAGCATCATTTTTATTTGTAGAAAAGAAATGGTAAAAACTTTGTTTTGCTACTGTTACAGCTGGATTTTTAGCTTTTGTTTTATATAGGAAATCAACTAAGTGAGTTTATAATAATATAAAAAGGATTTAGTAGTAGTAATATTATTATTTAGTTTTTTCAAATATAATAAAATTTAGATATTATTTTTATAATATATATGAATATTCAATTGAATCTTAAATTGTTGAGTAATTCTTTGATATTCTTAGTTGATTTACTGACTACTAATCTTTACACCTTTGTTATATCAGAATTTAATTCATCCTTCTCAATTACTAGTTGATGTTATTATTAAGTGAGATTATGAGATTTATGGCCTTTTTTCAAATTTTATCTAAGTTTAACATGTTTTTCTAATATTCTATCATTTCTTCTTTCCATTTTGATTATATATTTATTTAATAATTCTTATTATTTTTATTGCTTCTAAAGAGCTACCTATTTCATTTTTGATTGAATATCATCTAATCTTTATTTAGCCTTTGCACTACTGAACATTATTTTTTCTTATAATTCTTAATTAATCATGCTTTCTCTTTATGATTACATCTATGTTTATGAAGTTAAATTTTTATGCACTTTACTAAACTTTCGATCTTATTCATCTTTAAATTTTTATAATGCTTTTTATATGTCTTATTAGTTCTTATTAGTCATTTAAGTTGTTTTTTCAACATAATTTCCTATTTTCTAAATGACCTTATTTTATTACTCTTATTCAATTAATTAAGCTTATTGTATCCTATCTTAACTGGCAATACCATATCGAATAAAAGTGCTTCTTTGTGAAGTTTCCATTGAATATTATAATTTAGTTCTTCGTAATTCGTCTTATTCAATGATATTCTTCTTTTTTTATCTATGATAATCCAAAGTTTATTGAGTTTTAGATTACAACATAACTTTGAATTTCATTTTTGATTCTTATAAGGTCTTTTAAATAGGTTCAAATCTAGAGTCAAAATCAAGACTTTTACTAAGCCTATCATCAAGTTCATTTTTTCTCCGTTCTCTTAATAAAGATAACTTTCGTTCTACTTTGTTATTATGTTATTTTGCCTTCTGAGAAATGGATTTTAATTTTTCTTCGACTTGCCTATAAATTTTATCAGTATTCCTTTATTATGCTTCTTTGATTTATAATTCAGACTAATATAACTGTTTGAGATCATGATCAAAAATCTTTTTAACAAAGTTATATTATTTAGATTATTTAGGTGTTCTTAATACAATTTTTATTGATGGACCTATGATTTCTCTCCTTCGATTCACTAAATTCTAGAGATTATCTAAATGAATCATAAAATAATTAACTACCTTTGAGTTATTGTAAATGGTTTAAGTACATGGTTCGCGATTCATGATGATATTGTAAGAAATTGGTCAAAGTTCTTGTATGATAATTTGGGCACTATTTTACTTAAGTTAGCAATCATATTTTGTTAAATTAAGTTCTTTCATGGCAAGCTATGTACGTGGTGATTCTAAATTTAGTCTCATGAGTAATTGATTGATTTCTCTTAAATGTGATTAATCACTCTTACTGTCCACTTCTGTAAAAAAAGTCTTCATTTTTAATTATAATATTAGATAGTAAAATATTAAATATTGAATCCTTTTTTTATAGTAATCAAAAATCATATTATTTAAATATACAAAATCATATTATAACTAATACTTATAAATTTAATGATAAACTCGATTAAATTTGATTCGTATATTAATTAAGCAAATTCAATTATTTACTTCTTAAGTCTTAAGTTATACTTATAGTAATTACATCAAAGTTTTAAAGAATTAGTAAAAATACTTATAAAATATTATCTTAGGATAGAATTATTGATCAGATTATTCTTATAAAAAACTAAATATTATGTAATCTTTTTGTATACATCTATTAAATGAAAAAGAAAAGCATATAAATATATGATTTACAATAATAAATTGGAGTATTAGAGTGAATTGACTAGATTATAAAATTTTTAAAATAACCTTGATGAGATATGTAGAGTAGAGAAAATACCTGACTAAAGATTTGCAATTCTATGTGATAAGATTAATTTTTATCATTACTATTATTATATAAGGTAATTAAAAATTTGAATCAGAAACATATCCTTAATTATTAAAATAAACTATGCTCACAAAAGCATTAGCTAGATAGATGCGTGTAGGTAATAATTATAATGTAATTTTTGTACAGCATTCTCTGCTGCAAAGAAGGAAGCATCAAATTAAACAAAATAGGCAACAACAACTACAACAGGATAGATTGCCTAAGTTATTGGTGCAGTTGTAGATGTCCAATTCGATGGTCCTTTACCACCTATTTTGAATGCATTGTAAGTTTAAGGAACAAGTCATAAATTGATATTGGAAGTGGCTCAACATTTAGGTGATAGCAGAGTAAGAACAATTGCCATGGATTCAACAGAAGGACTTATTCGTGGTTAACCAGTTTCAGATTTGGGTGGTCCAATTACAATTCCAGTTGGTCCTGAAACATTAGGACGTATTATGAATGTTATTGGTGATCCAATTGATGAAAGAGGTCCAATTGAAACAAAAATTAGATATCCAATTCACAGAGAAGCTCCAAGCTTTGTTGATTAAGGTAGTGGTGCTGAAATCTTGATCACTGGTATTAAAGTCGTGGATTTATTGGCTCCATATGCTAGAGGTGGTAAAATTGGATTGTTCGGTGGTGCAGGAGTAGGAAAGACTGTGTTAATTTAAGAATTGATTAATAATGTTGCTAAAGCCCATGGTGGTTATTCAGTATTTGCAGGAGTAGGAGAAAGAACAAGAGAAGGAAATGATTTATATCATGAAATGGTTGCATCAGGTGTCATTAACTTAAGTGGTGGATCAAGATGTGCTCTCATTTATGGATAAATGAATGAACCACCCGGTGCTAGAGCCAGAGTTGGTTTGACTGGTTTGACAGTTGCTGAATATTTCAGAGATGAAGAAGGAAAAGATGTGTTACTCTTTATTGACAACATTTTCAGATTCACATAAGCATGTTCAGAAGTGTCAGCCTTATTGGGACGTATTCCATCAGCTGTCGGTTATTAACCAACATTGGCAACAGATTTAGGTTAATTATAAGAACGTATTACAACAACAAAGAAGGGATCAATTACATCAGTTTAAGCTATTTATGTACCTGCAGATGATCTTACAGATCCAGCACCAGCTACAACATTTGCTCACTTGGATGCTACTACTGTGTTATCAAGAGCATTAACAGAATTAGGTATTTATCCAGCTGTCGATCCATTGGATTCTTCATCTCGTATGATGGACCCAAATATTGTTGGTGAAAAGTAATTTATTTTATTTAAATTATATTAGACATTATACAGTCACAAGAGGAGTTTAAAAGTTATTGTAAGATTATAAATCACTCCAAGATATTATTGCCATTTTGGGTATGGATGAATTATCTGAAGACGATAAACTCACTGTATCTAGAGCTAGAAAAGTTCAAAGATTCCTTTCTTAACCATTCTTCATGTCTGAAGTTTTCTCAGGAAGAAAGGGTAAATTCGTTTCACTTAGTGACACTATTGCTGGATTCAGAGGTATTAAATCTCTTAATCTATTTTAGCATTGCTTGATGGTGAAGGTGATGAATATCCAGAAAATGCATTCTATATGTAAGGTACATTTGAAGATGTCATCGAAGAAGCTAAAAGAGTTGCAGCTGAAACAACAAAATGAAATATAATTTAATAACATAAAATTAAAAATATCATCATTATTCTTATAATATAATTGATATTCTTTTATAAAATATTAGATATTCTTATATAATAAAGAAATTATGTAGATTTTTTATATTTTCTAATCATATTTTTTTGTATTTATGTTAATTTCATTAAATATATACATAATATACTTATTTATTAAATAGAATTTACTTTCAGAACATTTTTCTAAGCATTATTTACAATATCTATTTTAAACTATATCTTTAAGGTACAATTAATAAGTAATACTTATCAATTAATTAATCTATCTTTGAAAATAGATAAAAATTAACACATATTTATTAAGATAATTATTTATAATCTTATGAGTAAAATATCAAACTTTTAATAACCTATTTTTCTAATAAAAAAGAAATTATTATTTATTTTAATTGAGATATACCAATAATATAATTTATGAAAAAATCAAATGAAAAACAATCATATTCACTAAAATGTGAACCTCCGCTTAAAAGGCATCTTTATTCGATTGAAAATTTCATTAAACTATTTTATATTGTTTTAGTATCCTTTTAATTTCACGCATGTTATATTGGAATGATAAGCTCAGTTTTAGGAATGATTAGACGAAAATCCATTAATACTGATTTTACAATGAATATATTGTATTTATTGAATATTAGTTTTTTTAAATGCACCAATAATTACATGTATCACTTACCAATTTTAATACATTATGTAATTGGTATTGCAGAATATATTAATTTAAGATAAGGATCTATGTATGAAAGTATTAAGTTTAATATTTTATAGCATGCAAGAATTTTGTTATAACAATATAATAAACTAAAGAATTTTTTTTAGATTTTAGATGCAAATATGAATTTATGCTTGTTCCTTTAAGTGTATTGATGGTAATTGTAAGTGATTCTTCATGGTGGCTAGTAATATTACATGGATTTTATGTTGTAACAAAAACAATAGCAATGAAAGTATTTCAATAAATAAAATAATATTTAGGATATGTTTGAAATTTATTTGAGTATAAGAAAGAAAGTTAGATTATGATTATTGTAATTATTCTTTTAATAGTAATTTCACTTTAATTGTTCCTAATTATGTGATTAAACAATTAAATTTCTATACATCATTATTTCACTTTTAATAAAGAGCTGATAACCTTTATTCTTCGTTTTTGAAATATTCAATCCAATCCTTTAAAATTTTTATTTTATGTTAGACTTAAAATAAATTAAAAGATTGATTGATTCTTAAAACTATAATTTTAGTGTTCATTAATATGTTGATAAAGGAGTTACTTAAAATGAAAAAATTATAGCAGCTATTTTAATCTTCTAAAAATATTGTGTTTATTTTCTATTCAAAAAAGATTCTATAGTCTGATATAATTTACTTCAATTACAATTATTACTTCTATTTACTAAAAAATAGATTAAAAATTAAAACAACATATTTATAAATGAAGAGAAAATTTAATTTAAAATTCATTAATAAAAATATTATATGATATTTCTTTTGGTTCTTACTAGATATTTTAAGTAAGTAATAAATTATTTCAAAAATTCTTAAATTGAATGCTTATGATAATTAAGATTTTATTATTTTTATATTTTATATTTTAATATAAATAAGAATCTTTAGCATTTATCATTATATTTTTGATATATATTAAAATGGCATTAAATATATAGTATAAAAATTGTTTTTAATTAAAAATTTGTATAACAGTGTGTACAATTGAATATTAATGATTTAAAAAATGACTAAGCTGGAATCCATGAATTTGGAATTAATTAGTGATCTAATATATTAGTCAATTAATAGAAACTATAATTAGAATATATGATTCAAGAATTTACTAATGTTGTTAAATTATGAAAGAGATTAATATAAATTAATTATGCTATTTAGATCTGCCTTTAGATTTTGCTCTTTTAACAAAGATTTATTCTAAAGACAGAAGCCACTCATACAAATTGATAACATAATAAAGATTCTTAGACCTTTCGATATTGAAATTAATATTGAAGAGATGGTGGAGACAGTTAAGATTGTCGGAAAATATGTAATATTATAATTTTACTTTATTTTAGTCTAAGCACACTCTATACAAATTTCCTATTCCTTCATGTACGAATATATTAATATGAAGTTTTGTAAAGTAATTGCATACAAATAGATCCATAATTCATATCAGAAACATAATAAAGAATAATGAAAAATGTAAACAAATCTATACTACTCAGATACCATCAAATCCTAAAAACCTATCCATTTTTTATCGAATGTACAGATATCCAATGAGAATGGCTTTGCCTAAGACAGTGTTTTAAATATCAAAGAGTTTAGGAAAATCAGCTTTATCTGAGTAAACTTTGAGATTAGCTGCCTGTTTAGAAAACATATAAATAGCACTTAGTTTACATATGATGATTGATCGTAAAGAATACAAATTCCAATCATTTTAGGTTATCACACATAGAAACCATCAATCTTCAGTTTAGAAAGAATTATTTACAATAAATTATCAGATAAAAAATTAGTTTTAGGAGGAGATTTCTTTCATTCAAAAGCGTATTGATATAATTACTATTTAAATATAGATCAGTCTTAAGTGCTAACATAATGAAATAAGTAGAAGTGCCATTATTTTTATCAATGTTAGAAGAAGAAGCAGCAAAAGGAGTGTTTTATGAGTATGATTTGTTTGAGAAAATCAAAGAAAAGGGAGCAAGTACAATAGTACCTGAAGAAGTTTATCAATTGGCTTATCATCAATGTGCCAGTAAATTTGCATTTACTACAATGTATTAATGAAATTAAAATAAGTTTAACATATTGGTTGTAAAATGGAGATTTAAATAAATTAAATGATGCATTTAAAGCAGGTGTATATTTGGGATTGTGCATAGATTTTTAGAATTAAATGAAATATTTTGTAAGAAATCTACCAACAATGTCAAATACATTATTAAAGGCTGTAGTAAATAATAATGAATGCAATTTTTATTAAGATAAAATAGCGTAATGTATTTTATTAAATTAAAAGATTACCAATTTATTATATGCATTAGAAATCTAAAGAAACAACATCTTTGTAATAATTACATGATCATGCACTCAAATAATCTGAAAAAGTCATAGAGATTATGAAAGATAAGTCAAAAGAGTATTTTCTAAAATTGGGAGCTAATTTTGAAGATATAGAAGATCTAATTGAGCATTTTTGCAGATATGAGTGATAATTTAAGAATAAAATTAATAATTATTATTATTTATTTATTTCAAATTTTCTATTATAGGTATAAATTTAATATTTCTTTAATTTAATATTATTTTAATGCTTCGAAGTCTTGATCTTAAAAAACATAGTCACAAATATCTTTATTAATAAATCTTGTAAAACACCTAATTTTTTGTGGAACTTTATTATTTTGTTGTTGAAATTTTGATCTATATATTAAATATTAAAATAAGCAATTCAAACATATCTAATGAGAGCAACCAGCTTTAAATGATTTATTTCTATTTAATATAGATATAACAAATACACTAAATCACATATTTTTGAATGTTGCATATGAAAAGGTTTATTTTAAATCTTTTCTAATGTTTTTTTTATATGTATTTTACATCTTTCAGTAAGCCAAACTTAATATAAATTATAGTATTCTTCATCAAAAAATTAATACATTCTTCCTAAATAAATATCTTCCATTATTATAGTTAAAGGATTTTCATACTTATCAATAAAATATAGAAATTGATTAAGAAAAGTAATTCTTTTAGGATTGGCATTAGTATAAACATCAGCAAAAATAATAAATAATTATGGATTTACTTATTAAAATGCTAACATACACAATTATTATACATAGTTAAAATTATTCCTTTTTCTTAGAACCATCCCAATTTTTATGTCCTACAAAACTCGGAGAATTTTCTATAATAAATTTCTCTAAAAATTGTTAAGCATTTTTATGTGAGAGCAAGGTTTTAGTGAAAATTTAGTTATTAAAAATATCACTTAAAAATTTTAGGAAAAAGTTTCTTATCATTCCAGATGATTTGGCTTAATTGATTAAACATTGAATTAGTATATCACATTAAAAATATATAGCTAATTTAAGTAAAGGCAAGTAATATTCTCTAATTCTATAAACTACTTTTCCTGTATATATAAAGGTCAAGAATAATTCAAAGAGCTGTTTTTGTGGTTAACTTTCCAAATAAAAATCAACTTAATAGGAAATAGTATGTTGATTTGATTAGTCTTGAATCTTTTACAATGTTATTTCAGGTAAAATATTATCTTTCATGATCAAAAATTATATAGGTGGATATTCTATTAAATTTTGATATTGTGATTACTTTATGAAAGTATTAATGTTGTGTTCTTAATATATCCCAATTATTGATACATAAAACATTATTAAAGTAGTAAGGTTTGATTAAAAAATACTTATTTGCCTAAATCTATTACATCTGTCTCCATTTTTATTCTTAAATTAATAATAAATGTAAAAAGAAACTTCTTCTGTTAATACATCACATTAACAATAACAATAATAATAAAATAAGGAAGAGAGTAAATTAAAAAGTCTATTGTAGGGTAGCTATGATTTCATTCATAGAGAGACAGGAAAAATGATTTAGAAAGTAAATTCAATAGAAATTATTTTGATTAGAAACTTTATAAGAAGGCATTCCAACTTTTAGAAAAATTTTATAATTAAAGAAAAGACCTTGAATTAGGTGAAATGGTTATGTTGAATAGGAGAATGATTAATTGCATAAACAAAATTTTAAAATAAGGATTACTTAAACCTGATATTGAACAAGATAGACCAGAGATAATGCTTCATAAATTTCATAGAGGATGCCAAGCTATATTTGAATTATACAAATACATTAATCTGTATATTTAAAAAGTTATACCTAATGAAATGAAAGGAATTGTGTAAGCCTATTAAATAAGAATATTAGTTTGGAGGAAGTATCTCATTTGACAAGTTCTGATGAAGAAGGTGAAGAAAAAATTAAGGAACATGAAGTCACAGTACTATTTTATAAAATCAATGAATATGATAAACCAAAAAAAGAGAAAAGTAAAAAATAAGTTAAAGAATTGAATCCTTTTGAATAAGAAATTTCAGAAACTAGTCGAATAGCAAATATGATTGTAAAAACTGTAAAACCATTGAATATTCAATTTGAATTGGATCAATACTTTTATAACTTAATTGAACTTCAATTAATGGGCAATTTAATATTTAAGAAAGCAAATAAACCAAAAGTAGCTTATTACTATTTGGTGGAAGCTTAAAGAATTGCTAAATAAATATTAGATACTCCAAATCCAAATTTAGTAAATACATGTGCTAGAGTAAAGATGTATTTAGCCAATTATTTATATGAAATAAGTGAATATAAGGAATCATTAAAGATTGCAGAGGAAGCTATAGTAATTTTATGTGGAGAGATGAGAATAAGAATAAATTAAGAAAAATTTGTATAGAAGAAACATAAATAAAGGTATATAAGTGTAACTTATACCAAAATAGGGAGAGAAGAAGAATGAAAAGATGTGTGATAACAACATTATCAGCATTAATTATTATGATGTGTAATTATGAAGCAGAAAATAATTATCATAGGATTGTTGAAACCTTAACTACAGCAAGTTGGTTAGCTGATAAATATATTTAAGGAATTGATGAATTTAAAAAACATGTTATTAAATTGGCTACTGAAGGTAAACATAGATTAGAGTAGAATCTAAAAGATTTAGCAGATTTAAGTTATATAGCTGAATCAATTTTGGATTCAGAATTAAATAAGATTAAAAAGAATTAAAGAGATTAGAGAGAACAATCAGAATCTGATTATTTAAAGAAATTCAACAGTGATATGTTTAATCTTTTTTAAATAAAATCATTGAATGAACAATTACATTTTAAAACATAAATAAGAGAAGAATAATAAAAAAAATAATAATTTGATAATAAAATTATTGAATAATCATAACCTCATGGAACTGATGCTTCAATTAATATATTGGATAGTGATACAAATAGTAAAGATAGTTTTTTTGAAGGTAGTTTTTTTGCACCATCTATTGATTTATAATTTGATTCAAAATTATTTGAAGAAAAAAAACCATTATCATCTGCCAGAGGACCAATTAATAGAAAAATAATTAAACCAAAAAGATAAAAAGGTAAATCTGTTGGTTTAATTAAAATTGGCTTAGAAAGACCATAAGATTATAAATCAAGGATATTAACTACTACTCAATATTTTAATGAATATTAGAAACCAAAAGTATAAGAAGAGAAAAATGTAAGTAATAGTAATACAGGATCTTTGTTAAAAAGATAATTAGAAAATTTAGAATATAGAGTACATCCAGATAGAGATGAACATCACAAATAAGATTTAGATGTATATGTTAATAAAATGGTAAATGGAAAAATTCAATCAAATGAGATTAGAGATTACAATGAGTAAAATAATTGTATATTTTAGTATATTAGGATAATTATTCAGTTTAAGAAAGAAAGAAGATTTTGATAAAAAAGAGTTTCAATTTGGAAGAAGGATGTTAAATCTTAAAGCTAAAGAAGAGATTATGTTTTATAAAGAATCTTTTAAGACTCCTCCTGTAAAAGTTGAGATTGATACAAAAGTTAAAGATTAAGCTCATTTTATAGATAGTAAAATTACTGCTGAGAGAGATCTAAGGGATTTAAAAAGAAGAAAAATAGATAAAATGGTTGCTGGTAAAAAAATAGTTCAAACTAATGTGAATATAGATTTAAAAGATCCAGAAGAAACTAATTATTTAAAAAAAGTATTGGAGAAAAGTAAGAAGAAGAAACTTAAAGATTTAATCTTTAAGCATAGAGAATCATTAGGATTAGCTAAATTCTTTATTAATTAATAGAGAGAATTAAGAGAAAAAGAAAGAATTTTAAAGCTCAAATCAGCTTTGGAAAAAGAAGTATCTTTGGATGTTCCAGATAATCAAAGTCAATAATAACAGTAGATCAAATAAAAGAAAAATGTTAAAATAGTTGTACAATAAGTAGATAAATAATAACAATAATAAGTGTCTTTATAACCTTCTTAATTATAATAATCTCAAGTTGGAATAGAGGATCAAAAGAACTAAATAAATTTAATTTAATAAAAATCCTATTCATAAACAAGTTTACCTAAAACAATACTGAAGAAACATAAAGAAGTTTAAAGTTAAAAAGAAAGCCCTTTAATAAGTTAAACTTTGATTTCTATGGATGCTTAAGGAACAGACTTAATATTATAATAAGAAAAACTATAGAAAGCCAAGAGAGTTATCAAAGATCAGGTTGAAAAATAATAAAAAAAGTCTCATTAAGTTATTGGAATGATAATTGATGCAGTTGAAAGGAAAATGGATATTGAAAATAAAGAGTTGAAAAAGACACTTTTTAAATAGAAAGGAGGATCAAAATAATATGTTGATGATGATGAAAGAACTTATTTAAAATTTATGCCAAAATTTGCAGAAATGAGTAGATCAACATATCTTATGTATATTAAGAAGGAATTAGCAGATAAATAAATTATCAACTTAGAAGATATTGTAAGAGCTAATATAGCTAGGAAAAACTAGTTAGCAGATATGGCTGCATAAATATTTAAAGATTTTGGATAGCATCCTTGATTTATATAATAATATTTTATAATAAATTATTATTCATACATAATGAATTATGACTAAGTTTCTTTGTTCTTATATTAATTTAGCATTTCTACTTGAAATTAGATTATTATTTGAATTCAAGTATATTATAAATATATTTTAGTTTTATTTGTTTATGAATAATTACTTTATTCAGCTGATTGTACATCTATTATCAAATTATTTGACACCAAATAATATTTATTAGATCAAATATTATATAATTAACAATTATATTTTATTTTATTTTCATTATCTATATATTGATTTCATTTCAACTAAAATTATGGTGTCTTTGATTATAATTAATTTATTAATGATAATTCTAAAAACATCTTAAATAACTTATCTTAAATTGTAAGATGAATTTTTAATTAGAAAATGATGAACAAAAAATCTTATTATATTTCAATTAGCAAATTTTATTGAAGCCTCTTTTTTTCGAATTAGTTGAGTTAATTATAGTCATATATTTAATTATGAAATTAGAATAATAATTACAGAAATAGGATTTTGATAATTTCTTAAAATTTGAGAATTTAAGAGATTATTAGAATTAACATTTTAAGTTGAATATATAATTTTTTGTTTAATAAATTTAATTATGATTAGATTATTGCAATAATAATAGTAATTCAGAAATTAAGTGAGGTATTCCTTAACACATTCTGAAGCTAAGCTGAGAAAATCATTATTCTCAAATTCTCCAATTGAAACCACAATGTACATCGAGCTTCTAAAAGGATAAAAGTATAGAGGAATAGCTTAGATGAGTTTCAATTTAAAAGAGACAATGTCATTGTTTCTTGACTGTTAGGGTTAAGATGTATAATCATTGATTGTTAATAATTAAACACTCTAAAATATTAAGCAAGATGGAAATAAATTATGGATAGAATCAGGTTTGAAAAAGGATTAAAATAGAATAGAAGGTATAAAATTTATATCAATATTTAGTCTACTTTTAGAATCAGTACTCAACAACAGGTCATGGATTACATAGTTTTATGGACCATGATGATTAATATGTTTATTCATAATGTGAACCACATCATGCATCTAAAATGTTCCCTTGTTTCGATTAACCTGATTTAAAGGGAACATTTAAACTATTTGCCTATGCACCCAAAGAATGGAAAGTTATTAGTAATGAAAGATATTTAGAAAATCCAAAAATACCTTAATTTGTTTATGACAAAGGGTATTTTCCTTTTGATTAACAATATAAAATATGGGAATTTGATTAAACAAAACCATTATCTACTTATTTGTATGCAATTTTAGCAGGACCTTATGTAGAGATTAAAGCACCTGAAGAGTTGTTACATAATTCAATTCCATAAAGTTTATATTGTAGAAAATCATTATTAAAGTTTGTTATGAATGATGCATATTCTATTTTTAAAGTGACTTCAGATAGTATGAAGTTTTTTGATGATCTATTTTAATACAAATATCCTTTTGGAAAGTATGATTAAATTTTTTGTCCTGAATATTCAACTGGAGCTATGGAGAATGCAGGAGCAGTTACAATAAATGATTTATATGTTTTTAAAGAGCCTGTTCCAAAATCTTAAGTGGCTTCAAGAGCTAATACAATAATACATGAATTATCTCATATGTGGTTTGGTGATTTAGTAACAATGGAATGGTGGGATGATCTATGGTTGAATGAGAGTTTTGCTGAATTCATTTCACATTTATGTTAAGATAATGTATGTTAAGGAGAAAAAGCGAATTATTGGGTATAATTTTTAGAAAGAAAACTTTGGGGTTATGTAACAGATGAAAAATCAACTACTCATCCTATATATTGTTAAATAGATAATACTGATTAGGCTGAAAATATATTTGATGGTATTACATATGCTAAAGGAGCTGCTTTGATAAAATAGATTTATTTTACAATGGGGAGAGAAGGATTTTCTAAGGCAATGGGATTATATTTTTAAAAGCATGCTTATGGTAATACAAAATTAAATGATTTCTTTGAATCAATGAGTATTAATAAAAATGTTAATTGGGAAGAATTTAAATAAGAATGGATTATGACATCTGGTTTTAATACTCTTTCTTATAAGTGTGAAAATAATTAAATAATAATAAAATAAAGTGGTTCATATTTAAGAAAACATGCTATTACTATTGGTGAATTTGTAAATAATTAATGGGTAACTCGCAAGATTTAGGTTGATGCTTAAGAAATCACAACTATAAAAATTGAGAATTTAAAAGAAGATACTTTATTAATACTCAATTATAATGATGAGAATTATTTAAAAGTAAGTTATAATAAATAATAAACTTAATAACTCTTACAAAATTTATCAACAATTTAAAATAGTTTGAATAGATTATTGATTCTTTAATCTATATTTGATTAAGTAAGAGATGGATAAACGTGTTTTTTAGATTTCTAATAAGGTGTTTCTAATTTTCTTTAACATGAGATTGATGATACAGTAATAAAAATTGTTTTAAATTGGTGTGCTGCAGGTGTTAATAATTATACACCATATAAATATAGAGCAGAAGTAAGAGAAAATTTAGCAAAAACAGTTAAATAATTGATTGATTGCACTTAAGAATAAAATAAATTATTAACATTAAGATCTCATTATATTAGTTGGTCTAGAACAATTGATAGATTATCAACTATTAATATTGATGAAATTGGAGTGAAAGATGGTTGGATTTATATTTATAATTAGTTTTTATATAATAAAGTTTAATGGAATCTTTTTGATAAATTAAGTCTTTAAGATGTAGATCATAAGAAACATAAAAGATTTTTAGAATCTTTAAGTGTTGATAAAGATTAACTTTGGTTATATTTTATTAATTTTGATAAGAATGAAAGTGTTTAATAAGTATCTTAAGTAATGAGAGCATTTAATCATGAGAAATTTATAGATTAATTAGGAAAATATGAAATTAGATTTTTTGAAGTTATTGTTTAAATTTTTGAGACAAAGGAATCTGAATATGCTAAAGCATTCTTTAATAATCTATATCCAATAGGTGAAAATCTAGAAGTTTATCAATAATTATCAAAGGAAGCACTAACTAAGACAAAAAATGATTTCTTAATTAAATTGTTAAAAGAAGCTATTGATATCAATGATAAAAGATTGAAAGCATACAAAACATTTAAATGAGTTATTTATAGTTTATTTATTTACAGAATTAATCTATTATATATATATATTTAATTCCTTTATTTGACTTAATGATATTTTATATTTAATATCATAAGATTAAAAAGACAAATTATATATTTAGATCTTCAATCAATAGATTGAGAAATATTTTATAAATAAAAATGTAGCAAATAAATGAATTAAATATCAATATTTCTCATAAAGCAATACATAGGCTGATTTATCAGATAATTATTTTCCATTAATTTTTTATACAGTTTCATCATCAAATAAATACCAATTATTATATCTTTCAGCATAAGCCTTATAATGTCCACCATTAATCTAACCCATATGAGTTATTAGTGCTTTTAATTTATATTTAGTTTGCAACCCTTTAGAACAGAATCTAAAAATAAATTTTATGATTTACTCTTAAATGTCCAACTTTTCAGGGTAAGAAATAGAATCATTAATCTTTTGAGATGTTGGAAAAGTAGTAAATCTTTTAAATTAAATAATTAAATATTGAGGAGTCTAACTAATAAACATCTTTCTTTTAACTGATTTATTGGTTTTTTTGCATTTGTCACATTTCCATGTATCATTAATAACTTCCTCTCTATAATATGATTTTAGACAATCCATTAAATCAATACCAGTATATGATTTACTAAAAATACTATATTAAATATTACTTAATTGATAAAGACAAATCCCATATTGGATCATATCCTTCACAAACTTAATTACATGATTTACAATAAGATTAACTTGTAGATTATCCTGCAAAAATAAAATCAATAATATCTTGATTTTTGGATGTATAATCATTCCAAGCTTATTCAGCTGAATTGAATTCTTATTTATTTTTATATTTTCCAACTAATTCTTCTTGAATCTTTCCCAAAAAGAACAAAAGAAATTCATGACTATCTTATTATTAATTAAATTGGAATTTTCCAGAACACACTTCCCAAACACTCTGAGCTGCAATTGAAGAAAAAGAACCTTATCTTTTAATCTTTAAACAATAAATATATATATAATACTGATCTTAATAATTCTTAATATGAACTTAAGAATTTTTATCCATATTTTGGTTGAATAGCTAGAATACCTTCAGTAAGTGAATCAATACTCAAAAGAACTTGTAAGGCTGAATTCATATAACAATAATATCTTGGATTTCTTAATCCAATAATTGGAATTTAACCTTAAGAAATTGATGGTCTTTTTTATTCTTAATTTACTTATCTATAGTTTTGAACACTATCATTTCTTGGTTGTGGTTACATAGTCTATGATACTTATCTATCAACAGATTTTGGAGTTGCTATGACTGAAACAGTTTAAGTCATAGGTTTTTATTAAATGAATCTTGAATTGCTTGATGTTTATATCATAGATTATGGTTATTTTGGAGGCTTAGATTGAGGATTATTAAGACTATTAGATTAAACTTAAGATTCTCGTTTAGATAGATGTATGAGTTTCACTTCTGGACCACCTCCATACATTTAGTATACAAAGTTCCAAGCTTTTTCATTTAAAACTACATAGTCGGCATCTTATTTTAATCCACTTCTTATTTATTAATTGGGTCCAACCAGGTTTTAATTGTTTATTAATTAAATTTCAGTTTTTTTTCCTTTTAGATGATTTGTATAATTAACTGCCCATGTAAAATCAAGTGCAAACTACTCTTATATATTTTCTTTGTTTATCAACTAAGTGATATAATCATGTTCACATTCAACACTAAGAACTTAGGATTTAAATACCTTTTTTCATATAAACCACGATTACGCAAGTCTTTAATCTCTTGTATTTTCCTCAGCATTACCTAATTTGAATTAGTTTTAATAAAAACTTCGTCCATTGGTTTTGCAGGGACAGGTGGTGGAACATTAACTTTTTGGGATTCTTCTTCTTTCTTAAAAGAATGCGTATCAGAATTCGTGGATGGCTCCTCTGGCTTGGCACTCTTCCTAAAATTCCAAAAAACTACTTCGATTTCTTCTTTTTTGAACCGCAACAGAACATTATAATATATAATAATATTTTATTTATATTTATAAAATCACATAACATATATGTATTCTAAATAATAATCTTTATCAATTAATATTTATTCATATTTAAAACAAGGTCTATAACTTTGCTTCATTTTTTTACTGGCACTCATATTATTTAACCTTTCCATTTCTATAAATCTATAATAAAATTATCATTTTATTTTACATTTTAAATGATTAAGTCTTTCCATTAAAGTAATAATATGGATATCCTTGATCACAATAGAAAATTCTAATAAAGATCTTAAATATAAAATAACTTATATATATTTTTAACTTTAAAGAAATCATTATAATTTTAAAATAATAGTTATATAAATAATGAATTAGTTTTAATAATTTGAAGGTAATTAGCAATATTGTTGAATAGATTGATTATATTAATTTATATATAATGGAAATTTGATTATATTTAATTCTGATATTCTTTAATTCTTTATATTATGATTATTTCAATTAAATTTAATAAAAGGCAATAATATTGTTTAAAATAAGAGAATATTAATAAAAAATAAAATGTTAATAGGATTTACAATGTTTTGAAATTGATGAAGTAATACAAATACTTAAACTTAACAAGAATATTATACAAAAACAAATAATACTATTTTATTCATAATTTGATTCTTGGGTGTTATGATATATTATTATATGGGTTAATATGAGTAAGAATTGAAATGACTTAATAAATGAATTGATAAAATAAAGTTAAGTAAAATAATTTTAATTAAAAATAAATGAGTACTTTGGCAATTTCAAGATGTCCAATAGTTGTTCGTCATGATTTCCCAGATGAAATGGTGAACTATATTGATGAAAAGATGGATGAAGGACAATACAAAAAGAGGTTTAGATATGATCGTCCTGACAAAGTATAATCATATTTTTAAAGTGTTACTAGAAAAAAAGTAAACAAACAAAATCGATTCTTAATATGAATTCATAAGAGATCTTTTAAAAAATAGTAATGGGAAAGAAAGAACCAAAAGAAGAGAGGTTTCGTATCAAACCGAAATAAAAAATTAATACAACTGCGTTGCATTCTGCCCTATTAAAAGTGAAGAAATAAAAAGAAGAGCTTGATATTTGTTTAGCAGTATAAGAGAATTTTATTTATAGATTGCAGATAAAGCTAAATAATGTGTTAATGAAAATGATATTTGTATGTTAGCAAATGAAGGAGCAGTTCGATTTATAATGTCTTAAAATTTAGATATAGATGAAGCTGCATTATTAAAGACTAAGAAAGGGAACACATTCCATCCTAAACCTAAGAAATCATAGTCTGTAAAATAAGTAATAATGGATGAACCAGAAAATTTATTATCTGTAGAAGGTAGATCATACAATATGGCTGTTTCAACATCACTTTGTAAACATAGACCAACTTCTGCATTTTCAACTATGAGACCTGTTTCTTCTACTAAAAATTATTCTGAAAAAGGTATATCAGAACATTTACTTTAATAATATGCTGATTTCAGAAATTAACTATTTGAAAAATTGATAGATAATAATGAAAATTAAAATGAAGAAGTATAAATAAATGTTGGATATCCATAATATTTAACACCTGCTGTGGGTATGAAGGGTAGTAGAGTTCCTCCTGGATTTCTACCAAAAGGATTAAAAAGAATTCATAGTGCAGCTGCTACTCAAAATATTGAATTCAGACCTTTTATAAATCCAGGAGAAATATTATTTAATGAATAATAGCATGTATCATCAGCTAAGAGACCATAGACTGCTATGATTAGTAAGATTTAATCAACAAGTAGATTGAATGATCATTTAAAGGTGATAGAAGAAGTTAGACATTAAGAGGATGTAAGAATGTTTAATGTATGAATATATTAGTTGAGTCAATTAAAAATGTCACTAGATTAATCATTTAGAGAATAATAATAAACTTTGAATGTTACAGGTAAAAAAAGAATCTAAAGTGCCTATCCAAAAACTAGAATTTGATTATAATAATAATTAGAATGATTTAAAAACCATTTCTTTATGTAACAAATCCTGAGACATTCATAATATACAAATATCAATATTAAGATGGAAAATATAAAAAGATTGGACCACATATTCCATAAGAATTTGAATTAATGAATGTTAGATAGTAATAATAATATCGCTAATGGAAAGCTTTAAAATTTATGATGTGGAGTATTTTCAATAAAGATAAGATTTAAAATCCTATTGATTTTAGAATAATTTTATGCAGATTAATGGATTTAAATACAAATGTACTATTGGCAGTTGTTAGTACAATAGGATTGAGATATTTCCTTTTGAAATTACAATCTCCATTTATGGATTACTATTTTGAAGATAGGCTAATAACATTTCCAAAACTCAAAAAGTAATCAATTGCAATATATTTTAGAGGCTTAGCTTATTCTTACTTTGGTTTTGCATTGTATTTTGGAGTGAAGAGTGTAATCAATTAAGAACATATATTTGATTTAAGTTTGGAGTATGAGTGATTATTATTATAACATTTCTGTTAAATGAGAGTTACAGTTGCGCCATTATAAATCTCAAGATCATTGCCTCCAGTTCCTTTGCCAGTTATGGCAACACCAGTAATGGTTGATAGAGGTACTACTAATCTATAGATCTTTCATAGTCGTTAACATTCATCATTCACAAGTATTTCATACTGATTCACCATTAAAATAACAAAGTGAATAGAAATTGAAATAATTGGAATCAAGAGTGTAAAATCTAGAAAGTCAATCTCCAAATAAGGGTAAGGTTGAAAAACTACTTGAAGAAAATGAAAAATTGTTGCAGTTGGTTCGTGAGAAGACTGAACATGCTTCAAAATATAAAGGGGAATTACTTACTGCTAAAAAGGAAATCACTAAGTAATCTAATTATCTATTATATTAGGTTAAAGAAAGTATTAGATTTGAAAGAGGAAGCATTAACGGATATGAGAATAAAAAGTTAGAGTAGGAGTATATCAAGAGCTAGTGATAGAAAGGTTGAATTGATAATTTAAGAGAAATAACTACTTGAATAATAATATACTCGTGAAAAATAATATTTGGAAAATCAAATAATTTAGCTAAAAGAAGTCATAGAATCATAATCATCTTAAAATCAATCTTTCTAAAATATAGAATATTAATAGTAATATAATTCTAATCTTAACTAATAAATTGAATTATTTGGTCAATAACCATCATAATCAGGTTAAATCATTAGAGGTAGTTAAAAAAGTATTAAGAAGCCTTAATCATCAAATCAAATCTAATTTGATGTTCCTGAATTTAATAATTTTTAATCTAGGAATCCTTAAGGTTAAGATCATCTTAGAAAGCTTTCATCAACATTTTAGGATAAGGATTAGAAATAAATTTCCCCAATAAAAAATGATTATGATTAACCTTTAGAATCAGTCTAACATTCTAAGCGTTAATCATATAAGCAATCTGATATCTAAAGATAAAATATCATACCAAATGAAGTAGATGGAAATGCTTAAGATTAAAGGGCTTATAGAAAAGATCACTAAAGATAATAATCATATAAATAGCCTGAGTAAGTTCAAAGGAAATCTATATCACCTACATATGAATAATCATAATAAGATTAATATAATTCAATTAGATAAAATTAAAGATAATAATCATATAAATAAGGTGATGTTTAAAGAAAATCTATCTCTCCTAATTAAGATGAAGCTGTAATAGAATTAAGAGGAGGTATACGATAAGATCATTCAAGATAACCATCATATAAATAACAAATTCCAGTTTAAGAATAATAACGTAATATTCATAGAAAGCAATCTAGTACAATGGAATAATATTAAGTTTAAATCTATTAATTGAATGATGAATTACTTTAAGCTAGACATTAAGAAGATGAATTGAAATCTAAGATCAATCTATTAAATTAATAACTTTAAGAACATAAATTAATGGTAGATAATTTGTAATAAGATTAGAAGAAATAATAGGAATAGATTGCTAAATATAAATAAGATTTATAAAATTAAAATTAAGAATTATAGAAATAGTTATCAAGTAATAAAGATTTATAATTATAACTTTAAAAATTATAACGTAATACTGATTCTTAAAATAAATTATAAGATTAAAAGTTATAAGAACATTTAAGAAAATAATAAATTTTAGAAAAATAATTAGAAGAATCTAATTAAATTATAGAGAAGCTTGAATAAGAAAACTAAAGTATTTCACATAAATTTGAATAAGAAAAAGATGATTTAATCAAAGAGTATGAAGAATAATTAGAATAGAAATAATAAGAACTTATAGAATTGAATTAATCTGCTCTTTTGGAGAAAACATCAAAGGTTGAATTTGAAATTTAATTAAATTAACTTAAATAAAAAGAAGCTAATTTTAACTCTGAAATAGATAAAATACGCAAATAGAAAGATTTAATGAAAGCCTAGTTAGAAGAAACTCAAAAAAGTCTTAATTAAGCCAAAATATAAATCAGTCAAATAGAATCAGAACATACAGCCTAAGTCGAATTAAGGGAACAATTAGAAACTAATTATGCAATTCTATAAAAGGAATATGGAGAATTTAAAGAGAATTCTATATCTTAATTTAATAGTAAAATGAATAGTTATTAATAAAAGGCTTAATTGGAGTATGACAAATTAAAAAAATAGAGTTTATAATAATAATCAGAATTAGAGAAATTATATCTAGAGAAATCAGAATTAGAATAGGAATTGAATAATACTCAATAGGATTTAGGACATTAATATTAGGAAGTAACATAATAATTATAAAGTGCAAAGTAAACTATAAATGAATAGAAAAAGTAAATAAAGTAATTAGGATAATAGAATTAATAATTAAGTTAGGATCATTAAGAATTATCAGTACATTATTAATAATAAGAAAGTGAATTAAATTAATTAAGATAAGAATTTTAAACTTAATAAGATTAATGTTAATCACTTCGATTTGATATTTCAAGAATTTAGATTGATAAGGCATAAATGGAATCAGCAAATAAATAACAAAGATAGATGGATTAATTAATATTAGAAAATGATTCTATTTTGCATACTAATGAACAATTATAAACTGATCGTAATTAATTATCTGATACTCTTTAATAAAAGGAGAGTGAAATTGAAAGACAGAAAAAGAAGATAGATCAATTAAAATAATTAAATTAATAAAATATAGAATAAATTAAAAAATTATAAGTAGAATTATCAGAGAAAGAGGTGATAGCTGAAAAATGTTAAAGTGAATTCAATAATTTTTAAAGAGAATTATAGATATTGAGAAAGGAGAATGAGAGATTGTCATCAGATACTTAAAAATATGTTGAATAACTTGAATAAGAGAAAATGAATTCAAGTAAGAAACTTGATCATTTGTAATCTCAATTACAATAATAAATTCAACAAAGAGATTAAGAATATGAAGATTTAGATAAATCAAGTAGATCAGCCTTTGTTGAATTATAATCTCGAAAATAAGAAGCTACTTAATAATAAAGAAGATTAGAATAATAGAATGATCTTATTAAATAATTGAGTGAATAATTAGAGAAAGTTTCTTAATAAAATAAAAATCTATTAAATGATTCATAATTTAGCAAGTAATAACTTGAATAATAACGATAAGAATTTGAATTCACTATTAAAGATCTATAAGCAAATCTTTAGAAATAATAATATATATAAGATGAATTATAAAAAGAGATTTAGAAATAAAAATTATAAGAAGCTAAATAAAAAGAAGCTAATGAAATGGAAAAAGAAAAAATGAATTAAATGATGTTAAAGTTGGAAGAAAAGTTTGAGTAACATAAAAATGATACAGCAGCTGATTAATAAGAATATTAAATATTTAAATAGACAAATTCATAATTAAATAGTGAATTAGAAAGAATTAGAGGAGAAAATGCTGATTTACATGAAATAGTTATATAACTTTAAAAAGAAAATGTTTCTTTAAGGGATCATCATTAATAAATGATTTCTTAAATTGAAGAAAATCATCAGGCAACTGAGAGGTTAAGAACATTATGTTAATAATATGAATAAGAAGTTATTTTATTAAGGAGATAGGTAATTATTTTAATATTTATATCTTTTTTAGCCTGACCAAGGACTCTATGAATAACCAAAGGCAGGATTTATAAAGACAAAAAATAGTAAGAGATTAGAGGATATGGAGAGAGATAACATTAATTAATAAAAAGAGATTTAGAGATTAAAATCAATAATTGATGAATTTTAGAATAATTAAAATTATAATTCAACTCCAACACCAGAAAGAAAATAGTTTAATTAGTCATAAAGTTTGTCATAAAAAAAACACTTGTTTGAATAAAAACCTAAATCTATTGATAACACAATAAGAAAATAATTATAATGAAAAATACTATCCATTTTAATATTTATGAAAAAAATGAGTTTTATTTTTGTAATACATTTTTAACAAACAATAGATATTAGGATAATTTTTTCAGATTGTTATATTTATATAATAATAATTATTTATAGATAAAGTAAATACTGAGATAGAAGGACTACTTAGTAAATAAAGAATTTTCATTTTGTTAAAATTACATAACTGTTATTGTTAAACTTTAATCTTAAAGAAAATTGAAAATGATTGATGAAAATAAGTATTAATAATTAAATTTTGAATTAAGATGGTTATTTCATAAGGATTCTTTTTTATATCTTGTAATGTATAAAATTCATGAAGGTTTAAATGGAACTTAAAACATGTACTTTTATGTGAAAATGTATAATGGGCGATAGGCTTTGTTAAAACATTATATTTGTTAATTTTGATTAATTTAGAAAATAAATTAGAGTTAGTTTTTAAGAGATATAAATAAAATGATGGTTTTTTGTATATTTATTATCATAATGATATGATCAATAGAAGTAAATTATTAGATTATTGTGTTTATTTTGTTTAGATTGTAATTGTATTATATTTAGTCTTATTTTTATATGGATATTTAAAGATGCTTGAATACAAATGATTTATATTTAAATTATTATATATTTAACACCATGATATTGATTCTATTATGGTTATCCTTTTCAACTGTTTATTCTATAGATAAATGTCTTGAATTTAGAACTTAATTGGATTGCATTTAAAGCACAGATAGTCAGTGTAATATTTATAAAAAACGAATTAATAGGTGTATGGGATTCTGAGTATTGCCAATACACAAAAAATTTAGAACTTGGTTGTTCTAATTTATTGAATAAAATGGCATGTATAAAATAATTAGCTTATTCATCAGGATAAATAGCAAAATGTAATTATTTTAATAAAAAGTACAGGTATTTTTATAAAAGTGTGTTAACCAGTGTATGATTTAACTTAATTGACATGTACTGATACAATAACTAAACATTCTTGTTTGAGTATTCAGAATATCAATTAACTTTGTTATTGGGATGAAAAGACTTATACTTGTAATGAAATAAAAGAGTAAACATATCAGGAAGATTTTGAGAATGTTCTATATAGTGCTTCTGTTTGTGGAAGGATTAAACGTAAAAAATGTAAAATATTTAGATTATTTGATAATACACAGTTCATTGATTTGGCCACTTATTTCATATACTCCAGATTTTTCTTCTGAGGCTTAAGATATTTATAGGTAAGATTTAGGTTTGGAGAAATAGAGTTCAAATAAAGAATATGATAGTGGAGTATTAGCAAATAATAAACTTTATAATAGATGTGATGATTCTAATTAAGCTACTTATTTTTAATGGTATCATTTTAATGATGCTTAATCATATGCTCTTAATAATTGTAATAAATTAATATAAATAGTATAGTAAAAATAAGTGATAGAAAGAGAGAAGGATGTATAGCATTATAGATAGCAGATGATAATGATTATTTGTAGATATTTTCTACAAAAATAGAAACAATTGGAATTAATAATATTTATTGTAGATATCAAGGAGGTGTTTTTACTAATTATAAATGCTTATATTTAAATGATAAATTAGAATTGAAAGACAAAAATTTCTTATTAGCCAATAAGATATATTGTGATCAATTAAATTTGAATTAATGTCAATATATTGAATAAGAATGTTATCCAATTTTAATGGATGGTAATAATGAATAAGAAATAACATGTACATTTTCAGAATAAAAATTAAAGGAAGCTTAGGGTTGTTTATCTTAAACATAATAATATAAAACATATAGGGATTGTGCATCAGTGATTGATATAAATTAAGGAAGTTATTTAGATATATCTTAAGTACCTTCAATATGTAGTTCAAGTTGTGTAAGTAAAGTATAAGATAATTGTGATACTAGTATATGTAAATGGATTGATAGCGAAGAAGATTTTTATGGTTGTATTCCAAAATTTGGATGTAATCAACCAGGAGTAAATCGTTATTATTGTATTTATATGGCATAACCTTGTTAATGGGATATAGATTTAAATTAATGCAAATAAGTTTAAGATTATGAATTAAGTATTATAGAATGTAATGATGCCATTTCAAAATATTTATGTGGAAATATTCGAACAATGGGTTAAGAATGTATATGGATTGATGAAGATGAAAAATGCTTAAATGTTATGAGTGTTCCAACATTAAAGGTGTTTACAGCTTATCCTTAGAAATATATTGTAAATAGAACTCTTTGTATGAATTATAAAGGAAAACATATATATTAGAATTTTAAATGTCCAACTTATACAACAAGTGGTAGTTGTGCTACTGAAGATCCTTCTTAATTTAATAAGGAAATGTGTTTAAAAACACTAAAATGTCATTGGGATATTATGTATTAAAGATGTTCATAATATTAAATTAAATCAAGTTGTGAGTAAATGGTGAGTGTTTCATCTGATGCATGCAGTTCATTTTTAGATTGTATATATGATTAAGCAAGTGAGAGTTGCAAAGCTTAATCATCAAATAAAAATTGCAATACTCCTGGTTTAGCAAAACCAAAATGTTTAGAATTAGAGAATTATCCATGTTAATGGATTGGAGGATAATGCATTTAAGTTACTTAATTTAGAGAATTATGTACATCATATAGAAATGTAAGTAAATTAGTTTGTACTTCTTTGGAAACTTAATTGTGTTAATATTCAAATGGAAATTGTTTTTTAGTTGATGTATAGCCAACTAATTGTTCTGACACTTATAATCGTTATGCTTGTTAATACAGCACTGATCAATGTTACTTTTTTAATAACAAATGTTAAAGCTTTACAAATTAATAAATTAATTGTGTAGGATATTATGTTAGTAAGAAAGCTTGTTAAGCAATTACAACACCAGGTTAGGAATGTATTTGGCAATCAGATTAATGTATTTAAATTAATAAACGTATTAATTGTTTGGCTTCATCCTCTTTTGCTGTAAATAAATGGGCTTGTATGGGAATTGAAGCAGAAACTTCTGCTTATTTAGATGATTAATTTTATTGTGAATATAATGAAGATACAAAAAAATGTAAATCTAACATTACAAATATTATTGATGATTGTGGTGAAAATATGAATATAAATAGACAAAGATGCAGTGGTTTTACACATGGGAAGTTTTGTCTTTTTTAGGATTACAAATGCAATCAAGTAAATTTGAATCATAAATATTGGGATGATAAATTAGACACTATTAAATGTGAATAGGCTAATAAATCATTATGTAGATTTGTTAGAAATAGAGTATGTTAATGGGTTTGGCAATTATGGGCTGGTTATTATGATTATAGATGTGCTGAAGTTAAAATTTTTAATATACAATGTTCCTCTAATTCTAATCTTGAAACATAATCTTATGAACCCTTATCTTATAATCCTTAATAATGTTCTGTACTTATACATTATGGTGTAATTGAAAGATGTATACCTTCAACAGATCCTGCTTAATTATACAATAAATGTATAGCTGATGATGCAACTCCATAAAACTATTATCCTTGTGATTAACTTGGAATTAGTCCTTCAATTTGTGTGACGACTACTTATGGAAAATGTGCTTATATTAATAATGTTTGTGTTTAGGCACCTGAATATGAAGCTACTTGTTCAACTTTGAATAAATATGCTTGTTTGAGTTCAAGATCTTTTTGTTCTTTAATGGCTGGATATACATTGAATTTTGATATGGGAAGTTTAACATCAAGTTAATTGGTTGTTTAAGTATGTGATTAATCAACATCTAATTAATCATGTGAATCATTTAAATATGATATTTAATCATGGACATTTTGTAGTTCATTATAGAAATGTTATGGTAGATAGAAAACATGTATTTAATTATTAGATAATGAGATACCAATTATTAAATGTGATTCTCCAGGTGTTAGTTAATATGTTTGTTTGCGTTCTAATATGATATGTTAATTTAGAAATAATCGTTGTTAAACTATATCAACAAATAAATGTGAATTCGAAACAACTTTAGAAGATTGTGTTTAAAATTTGTATTATAATTGTGTATATTCTGATAATAAATGTTATACTCAAAATTTAATAACTAAATGTGATAAATATAGTTATACAAATAAGAAATTCTGTAGACAATATCCAAATTGTAGATATAATCCATTAACTTTTAAATGTGTTGATTTTACAATATTGATGGATGTATAAAATAATATAGTAAATTATACAATAGATTGTTCAACATATAAAAATCAATTTGATTGTTTAAATTAATGGAAAGTTTAATGTTAATATTAAAATAATATTTGTAGTGCTCCATCTACTACACCTTCTAATTGTCCACATTTACAATAATATAGTAAATTAACATGTTAAAAATATGAAAATTGTGATTTCAAATTTGGTTATTATTGTTATAATAAAACCTTAACCATAGATTGTTCATAATTATCAGAAACTCTATGTGTTTAAGATATAGATTAAAACCTATAATGTTTTTGGGATGGAACAACATGTTAAGTAATTACTACTTAAATATGTAGTGATATATAAAATAAAAAAATAAGTTACTTTGGATGTTAAAAAGTAAATTAAAATGATAATTTTAAATGTTTTTATTCTGATGAATAAAAGTTGTGTAAATTAGTAAATGAAGTTAATTAATGTTCTGATTTTAATACAAATATTGAATGTGCATTAAGAGCATAAACACCATGTATAGTAGTAAGTCCAAATACAGATAGTTCTAGTTGTACAACAACATCATTAACATACAATATAAATATGAATCAATATGGATGTACATAATTAGTTGGAAATGTTTATATATATGATATGTATGAATATTAATGTAAATTATTGATTGGCAAAGAAATAATTGGATGTGAAAATTTAAATATTGATGCATGTATTAAAAGTACAAGTATTTATTTAACAATTATGTGTGCATGGATAAATTAAAGATGTTAATAAATAAATGATTTTTCAAATGTAAATGATTGTACTAAATTAAATAAATATGCTTGTATGAAAATTGAAAAGAATGATTTAATTTGTAAATGGGATGATACTAATTATTGTCTATCTTCAACTGAAAGTTCTACTTGTTAATTACTATCTCCAACAATACCAATACCAATACCAAATGTTGATATTACTAAGGCAAATCATCCACCAAGACCTTATGTTAAAGCATCAGCTCCATATAACTCTCTAAGTTTATGTAGTAAAGGTGAAAGTAGTAAGGCTTGTATGGCAAAAGTAGGATAATAAGGTTGTGTTGAATTTAATTATAAAATAGAAATTTGTTCAGGTTTAGGTTTAAATAAGAAAGCATGTATAGAATAGACAACAGGATATTGTATTTGGTAAAATAATTAATGTTAAAATGCATCATTAGATAATTAGAATTGTAATGCAGAAGTTAATAAGAAAACATGTTTAGCTATGAATGATGAAATGTGTAAATGGAATGATACTACAAATCTATGTTCAAATCTAACATTACTTTAATGTTCAGATGCAACAACTTATAATTAATGTATGAATGTACCAAATAAGGAATGTTAATTTGTCAATACATGTTAAGAATTAGCCATACTTCCTTTAGTTTGTAAAAAGGGATATAATAAAGTGGCATGTAGAAATGTTAAAAATTAAGTTTGTTAATTTTCTAATAATGAATGTTCTCTTATTGGAGAATTTGATTTTTGGTAGATATGTCCATAATATAAGACATCATCTTCTTGTCCAACTGGAACTTGTTAATGGTAAAATTCAAAATGCATTATAAATACAGAATGTTTAAGTATAAAGTAATAATTAACAACTCCTCTTGATGAAATTCCATATATGTTAGATGTATGTCCAAGAATTAAATTATTTGCTTGTATTTAAATTTACAATAAAATTGGTTGTATGACAAGTAGTCTATATTGTAAATGGGATGATATTAATGGTTGTTCTTCTTTTGTTACATATTTAAATACAATTACTTGTGATGAAACTATTAAATATAATAAAAAAGTTTGTGATAAATATGCTCCTAAATTCTGTGAATTCAAAGATGATTCTTGTTCACCAAAAATATCTGATTATTATTTTAATAATATACCTACTTAAACCTTAGCAAGTTCTGAAATTAATTAAGATATTGAAACACAAACATGTGATTATTATTTAACAAGAGAAACTTGTATACATTCTACTAAATTTGCATGTAAATGGATTGGATTTTGTGAATCCATTAATGATAATGATATTAATATAATATATTCTGATCTCAATTTAAAAGCATGTATTAAATTTAATTAATAATGGAGATAAAGATAATGTATATAAACTAACTTTTTATTCATACCAAATGAAGTTATTGATCATAATGTATAAGTTTGTGATACACCATTTATATCCAAATCAACTTGTTTGAATATTAGTGCTTAACCTTGTACATTTAATCAAAACAATAATAAATGTGAAAAAACAAATAATCTATCTAATAATTGTTCATATTATGTAAATGTTAATTAAAAGACATGTTAATTATTAAAAAATTCTGCTTGTCAATATAATTAATTGGCATATGCATGTGTTAGTGTAAATACAAATTAAATACCATCAAATTTAGATGGAGTATCCTTTAAAGCTTGTATCTCTTTATCTATACCAGTATATTGGAATAATGGATGTAAATAAACAAATATATTTTAATGTGATTCTGTTTATCCAAGTTCACCTTCAGCTTGTTCTTTAGCATTAGGTCTTTGCATATATGATTAATCTACATCATTATGTGTATCTACATTTAATATTAATTCAATATACTGTGACACTCCAGGAATTAGTCAAGAACTCTGTACTTAAATCATTAGATAACCATGTATTTTTAAATCAAATTAATGTTAATTAATTCCAAAAACATATTCATGTAGTTAAGCTAAACTTGTTAATCAATAAGCATGTGCATCATTAAATTAATCTTGTGTCTATGATTCCTTAAATAAATCCTGTAAAGCTGTTATTTAACCTTAAAAATGTTCCTCTTTAGGATTATCTAAAAATGCTTGTCTATTAAATCCATCATGTGCTTTTAATTATGATTATACTTAATGTTAATGTTCATACATTATGTCACCATAAATTTGTCACAATCTTAATAGTACTAATTGTTCTAAGAATTCCTAATGTTTCTATGATATATAACTTTAAGTATGCAGACGTAAATATTGTGAAGATCTATCATAACTATAATGTGTAGGATCATTAGAAGGAAAATAATGTTATCTTAGCTAAGGAATAAATTGTTAATCTGCTAGTAAATGTGAAGATATCATCAATGTTGATGAATCTTATTGTGAAGATATTTTCTTTGATGGATTTCCTTGTTTAGGTGCAAATAAAAGATGTTTTAGCTAAAATAATTTCTAAGATTACTGTCCAAATTCTGATTGTACTAATAATAGTTGCAAATATAATTAATAAAATGTCTGTCAAGCTTTGACTTGTTCTGAGCTTGATGATTGTACAAAATTAGGTAATTATTGTCTGAAATTATCTAATGGTTAATGTATTGAAAACAATAGTTGTCAAAGTCTAGAATCCGATATGTGTAATGGGGCTACTGTTAGAACTTAAGCATCATGTTTATTACAAAAATATAATCTCTATTTAGAAGATATCATGTGTACATCATAAGTTTGTGAATTATATGGAATTTCTGATTTATGTAATGGAAATGAATATAATGGATATACATGTTTATTAGTAGATTAAAAATGTATCCCTTGTGAATAAATACTTGATGTTTGTACTTGTATGGAAGCCACAGGAATATGTTTATGGAAAAATAATTAATGTCATTCTGTTTAATGTAATGAATTGTTAAATGCACCTTCATGCAATTCTTTATCACGTTGTTCTTGGAGTAATCTAAATAATGCATGCATGATTCATTGTAATAAAGTCATAAACTCTGATGAATGTGAATCTAGAACTGGAGAATGTTATTTTGATTATGCCATCAATTTCTGTTCTGCTGGAGTTTACTAATCACCCAATTTATCTATTCAAATAGACATTTCATCCATCTATTCAATATATCTGACATTGTCCATCATAACTTATATTTTGATTTTATGATATATTCCAAAATTCAAATATTATATTTATTTAATCTATTAATCTACTTCTTATTAAAACAAATTTTAAGTATAAGATTTTCATTTATTTTATAATTATAAAATATAAATTATAAAATATTATTATATAATCTTTAGTCAATACACCTTATTATTAAAAAGCTGTGTTTTTATGGATATAAGTAGGGAATTACTATTGATAATCTAATTTAATAAGAATTTTTAGAGATAAATGTACATTATTTCAATTAAATATAATAATTATTAGGATCAACTTTTTTAATAAATACTAGCCATTTTATTATAATATTTAAGTATGCTAAAATATGTTAAGAATTACTTTTATAAACTAATGAGTAGAAATAACTAAACAATAATTTTTCATATATAAATAAGAATTAGACAATTAAAATTATTTTCTTTTATTAAAATACAACATTTTAAATTGAAGACTGCCTTATTACTATTATTTTAAATATGAACAAGAAAATAAAATATTAAGGTGAGAAAGCCACAATTAAATTTGAAGGTCCATTAATGCATGAAAATAAAGGAGATGAAATTTGGTTAGGAGTTGAATGGGGATTAAGTTGATAGAGGAAGACATAATTGTACTGTTTAGGGGTACACTTATTTCACTACAATTGATGGATGTAATTCAGGCAGTTTATTAAAGAAAGAGAAGGTGAGTTTTGGTAATAGATTGTGGGAAGCATTATTTGGAAATATTTCAAAGAAATACCTCCATTATTATTTTAGGTGATGTAGGTTTAAGATTAATTTAAAGATGAATTTCTTTTAGAACATTAAGATCTAACAAACCATTAGGTTGAGAAAAGTTAAATTATTACCTTTATCAATTAAAAATAAGAAAAATTGAATTTGATGATACTGTATTCTTTGAAACAATGAAAAAGAAAAAAAATGGTTGGGTTTTATAGATTTGATGAGATAATTAAAAAGCTTAATAATTTAGAGACTTTGTAAGAACTATCCTTAGAGTCTTAAAATGTTTCAATAATTGGACCATTTGGTATTGTGGGTAGTATATTTAAAAATCTAAATATTTTGGATTTAGAGAATAATTTATTTTATTTTTGGTATTAAATCTTTGTATTAGTATCAAAATTACCAACTTTAAAAGAATTATCAATATGAAGTAATAAATAATCAAAACTTGAAACATTTGGATAACAATAGTTATAAAATTAAATATTCACTTAATCAACAGATTATTTGATTTATGATTATGAGTAAGGAAAACATTTAGAAATTCCTGTAGATAGATGTGGTAAACATTTAGAAATTTTGGTTTTAATTGATAAGATATTTCTTTAATTATTCCTGCATTTCCTATGGTTTAATAATTATTATTTTGTAGAAATAATTTGATTAATTATGATAATTTGTAATTTGTAATTTAGGAACACAGATTTATAAGCTTTAAAAATATTAAATTTGGAATCAAATTAATTATCATAATTTGAATTTGTTTAAAAATCATTTGGAAATTTACATAATTTAGAGAGACTTATTTTAAATAAAAATAATTTAAAGGATTTAGTTAATGATTTTAAATCTCTTAAACATTTAGCTTTAGATCATAATCATTTTGCAACTCCATAATTTTTGAATAAAATAGGATAATTATAATTAATTTCTCTATCTATTAAACATAATTCATTAGTTGATATATTTGGTAAATTATATGTTAGACAAAGAGAAATTGCAGAAATTTCTAGTTTTTAAATCATAAATTTGAAAGAAAATCTTTTTTGAAGAATATTTCTAATTAAAGAATGTCAAACATTATTCTTATGATTCTGATGATTTTATCAATTTTGCTAAGATTAATCATCCAAAAATTATAGAATTAATTAAAAAATATGGAAATCCATATGAAATTGATCTAACTTTTAAAGGAGGATATACTTAAACTAAATAATAACTCTTATAACTTTAATATTGTACAATTATAATTATAGATCATGTTAGAAAATTAAAAAATAAACCTACACCTAAAAAATTGATGGGAAGTTACTGGCTTATAACCAGTGAAATTGATGATCTCAAAATTAGTGAATATTCCAATTAAATAGATAGCTTTAACAATATAAGTATAATATTATAAATAAATTTAAGGTAACTGATGATGCTGATATTGTTAAATTGGAAGGAAAAGATATTACTTTGAATGATTTTGGGGTTCAAGATAATAGTCTCATTTATGTTAATGTAATACCAGAATGATTATATTATATAATAATAAATTTATTTATTATATGAAAGCATTGAGACCTTGGAAATAACCATCTTAAGCTGATCTTATATTAGAATAACATATAATGATGAGAAGATTAATTAGTATGGAAAAAAAAATATTTGTAAACTTAAATTAGCAAAGGAAAGATTTTAAAGTACATCAAGAAATTATTGAAAATCGAAAAAAATGGTTTCTCTAATAATACAATTTTTCTCATAGATAACATAAAAGTAAGATAAATTAAGCATCAAGTGATAAAATTATTAGTAAATCGAAATCAAGTTAATTAATGCATTTATGAAATTTATTTATTTCATATTATTAAATTATTTATTAACATTATATGGAATTTCAAAAATAAGTAACTCTCATCATACAATCAGAAAATCATTTCATCTATTAATCTTAGGCTTTAGATCTTTATTCAATTAAATATTCCCCTAATTTTGATACTAATGACTTTTTTGCAGCTGCTCGCCTACTTTTTTAAAACTAATAATAACGTCATGAAGATTTAACAATAGAAAATTATGCAGATCTTTTACTCACTAAAGAATTCAAAGAAATTTTGGGTATTATAAATAAAGGAATAATAATAAAATCAAATTCATAAGAAAAAGTGATTTTAATAAATTATAATGCTAACTTTGGATTTAAATCAGAAATCCTTCCTGATATTTTTAAATAATACATTCCTAAAGATATAAAAAAACGATATGCATTATTAATTACAGAACCATTTTATTATACTAAATTTGTTAATATAATGGAGGCAATGCATTTGGGAATTTATAAAGAAGAAGATGAAAATTGGGAAGTATATTTGGTATGGCTAATATTTCAATATCAAGGTTATGGAACATAAATTTCCAGATTTATAAGGGTTGGATGGCATAGTTATTACAGGATCTAGTAGTGCAGCCTATGATTTAAGTGAAGATTGGAAAGAACCATTATTTGAGTTTTTAAGAGAAGCTGATAAACTTAAAATAAAAATATTAGGGATATGTTTTGGACATTAAGTTTTGGCTCATTGTTTAGGTGGAGAAGCCTAAAAGATGACTCATGTAGATAGGATGTAAGTAGGTAGAAAAGCCATATCAACTTAATTTAAATGGAAAGATTATGTAATAGAAAATTTAAATGTGTATTAAATCCATGGAGATTTTGTAGCAAAATTACCTAAAGATACAGAAGTTATCATGAGTACAGATCATTGTTAAAATTATGCATATAAAAATGATCACATTTTGGGTGTTCAATTTCATCCAGAATTTAATGCTTTAATCTTATTATATATATTTAGAAATTCTGCAAATCCTTTGAGAGAAATCTATGCAAAAGATTGTTATGAGAGTTTTAAATAAGGATATGATCATTAATAAATAATTTGGGAATTTATGATTTAATTCTTAAAAAATAAATGATAGATAATTAATAAAATATTTACAATTTTATTATTTAAATATTAATTGGGATAAGAAATAAAATCATTATTGCTTCTATTATTTATGATAAATTCCACTAGTTATGGATTTAAATATCTTTAAGCGATGCCTAAATTATATCAAATATATAATACTTCTTTTTAATTGAGCCCACTTCTATTTACTCAATTGAAGTCCAATACTTTAATTGAGGCATTAAATATTTGGTCTATGTATGTGAAAATTAACATCTCTGACCATATTTACAGCAAATTTCTTAGAAATTCTTACATTCTTTAGTTCTGTAATTTTTAGGAACGTCTTTTGACAATAATTATTCATCACCATGTGCAAAATAACACTAACAATCTAGTAATATTTTATTACTTTATTGCCATATGGACACATTTTTCCTTCAGTCCAATATTTACAGAATTCTGTCTTCAATTTTACATTCAATGTTCCATAATCATCTTAAGTTGATGTAGAAGACAGATAGTCTTCACAATCTGTATACATTTGATAAGTTTGAGTTTTATTAAATATATTTATATATAGTAATTCACTATCAACTCATATGATTCAAAAATATGTCACGTGACTTATTAATTAATAAACCAGTTATTCATTATAAATTTTAAATTCATATTTATAGTCAAATTAGATTCAAATATTCTCCTGATTGAGTCCATTTAGCCATAATTTATAACTATAATTAATAAAAGTAAATAATTACCCTTCTAACTCTTGTAAGTAAAATCTTAGCACGTTCATTCTCTTCTAGAATACTTTTCAAATCTGTTATTGCTGTACTCCAAGGATATGCTCCATTTGTCAAGAGAAGATGTGCAACATCTAAATGATTTTCTTAAATCGATAATATTAATGGAGTACGATATAAGATATCAACTCCATCAATATCCGAATGATATTTCAATAAAATCTCAACGATTTCAATATAACCCTTTTTACATGCCCAATGTAATGCAGTCATATTATAAAAATCATATTCAAAAACCAAATATGGGTTGATTTAAAGATAGTTTTCAATGTCTTCAATTTTATTCTGTTTGGCAGCATGTATGAATTCCTTTGAATTGATTTTTTCATATGGTTTTTTTGAAAATATTTTATGTTTCATAACATATTTTATTGTAAGACCCAAAGCCTTGATTTTTTTAAGTGCCCTCAACAGAAATTATCTTAATTGTTTTTTAGTTCTTGGAGGATATGGTAATACACTTTTTGGAATTTCAGGTTTAATATAAGGTTGTTATTAAACAACTTTTTAAGGTTAAGTTTATTTTTTGCAAATGTTTGTTGTATCTACATGCAAAGGAGAATAATTAAGCTTTGTAATTATGCTATATAGTTCTTCATTTGAATGGTCGCTTTATTTTAATCTAATAAATTTATGAACACTTCTGCATTAAGATGATGATTTCTTGCTTGGCTCAGTAATAACTCTTGTTGAAGGTAATTACAATGGCCTTCTTTTAACTGGAAATAATTATCGTCCCATATTATTATTTTTAGGAATTGGAATTTAAATTGAAGGTCTTTGTACTTTCATATCTAATGTACTTTGCAAAGTTTCACCAAAATCAACAATTTATTTCAAGGAATGGTTATGCAAGAATTCTTTTATTTTTTCATTTGGAGCTGAGATTTTGTTTTTTTTTAGTAAAGTAATCATTTTGTTTGGAGGTAACATAAATAATTTATATTCTTCCTTCTTTGTATCATTTTATTGTCTTTTTGGGTACCATGGTCTATCAGTCTTAATTTCCTTAGAGGTTAGTTTACATTACTATTTTATGAGTCTCCTATAATAATCTTCAACAAACATTATTTTTAATTAAATCAATATGAGTCAATATTAAGAACATTTATTACATATGAATCATATATATAATATATATTTAAATCTTATCAATAAGACAACAGTAAGTTTTAATTATAAAATATATTTCATCTCTATTTCTAATTTTTTCCCTTTATTTTTAGGTATATGAACATCATTTTATATTCAATATTATTATTTTCATACATTAGTTTAATATTTTCTAATTTATTATATTAATATGATGTAATATAATTAAGTAATAGAATATAAATATATTTCAAGAGTTTCTCTAAAACAAAGAAATTTCATAAAAGGATAATTCTATTTATACTCAGGTATTTTTAAAATAATTTAATTCTACACTAGAAAAATTAGTTAAAATTAGCAATTCAAAATGTAAAAATAAGAATCATAAATCATATTAGAAATTGACTAAAACCAAAAATTAATTCAAATGAGAATTTTAGAAAAAATAAGTGCATTTAATTATTGTATTATTTATAAAGATCTATTTAGGATCAAATTTTGAAATAAAATTATAAATTATTTAAATGAATGGAAAAGTTAATTATTAAATATTTTAAGTAAAGGCACTTATAAATAAACCTAAAATATATCAAATATTTAATAAATGCTTAGGTGTTATCTCTTTTTAGGATAATAATTTTTATATGATAATTTTATTAGTTTAAAAGGTTAATAATAATCATTAGATTTGATTGAAAATTAAGTATTAAATAAAATTTAATTTCAATCATTCAAAAGTAGATTTTACTAATAATCAGAAGTCTTTAGGTTGTTATATATAGGATTAACTTATTATAAACTGCTTTTTAATAAACTGATATATTGTTCATTATGTTTAATTCAATATTAATTAAATTAAAGCAATATCTCCAAATGATATTAGTCTTATTATGTAAAACAATAAGTAAGTTTTGATAATTAAGAAACCACTAT
The DNA here is from genome assembly GCA_905182975.1 of Paramecium primaurelia. NCBI lineage: Eukaryota > Ciliophora > Oligohymenophorea > Peniculida > Parameciidae > Paramecium > Paramecium primaurelia. The sequence goes on from CAJJDM010000005.1 coordinate 260,350, forward strand.
TTATATTTTTTAATATAATATTAAATTATTAATATTAATGAATAATAATAAAGATATTTCAATAACAATTTAAACTAATTTGTTTTAAGGACTGATGAATAGAGATCAATGTAAATAATTAGCTTAAAAAATCATGAAGCTCTATGACTAAGATTAAAATGATTTGATGGAAGTTAAAGATGCAGGAAATTTGTAATCCGATTGCTATAAAGCCATAAACCTTGATTTCAGTCCTTCTTAAAATGATATCAAAGGATATGCTAAAATTTTTGATCGTAAATGATACAATATAATACAATAGGGGATGGGACAGGAAAAATATCGGTAAATGATATTGAACGCTTATGTTTTAAATATTTTGGAGGAGGTACTGACATAGCAAATTAACAACTTTAGAAAGGAGAAACCATTGAATTAAGCCCTATTTAAGCAGAAGATAAAGTGGATACTCCTTCAAAATTATAATATCAATCCCCATACAGAAGATGGGGTTCTTAAAAATCAACCTAAGGCTCTTAAACTTCTATATAATCTAACAAATAACCTGCAACATAATCTTGTGTTGTACCTTATACAGTCTAAAAAGAACCTCAAAAATACAGTAAACTAGCTGAAGCTCGTCTTTAAGTAGCCAGAAGAATTTTTAAAATGCTGGACTAAGAAAATAATGGATATATAACAGAAAAACATGTCACACCATTGTTGGTAGAAACTTATAATAATATGGGAATGAAGATTGAACCAACAAGGGAGGATGTAGTAATGTGGATGGAAATGGCTGATTAAGATCGAGATGGAAAAGTCTACTTGATTGATTATGAGGCTCTTGTTTTAAAAAGTCTAAAATCATAAGGTATTGAAATTGATTGACAAATTCATGTTCGTTAAATTTATAATTTCATATTTTACAATTTCTTAATGCATTATTCATATTGCTTGTGATAACAGTCTAAAAAATAGTAACATTCACTACTTCTAAATTTCAAATTATTACATCCTTTATCTCACTTACAAAACTAAAAACATTGTATTTATCACAAAATATTTTTCCTTTATTTACATTGTGAATAAATCGTTTCAATACATTTTTCTTAACAATAACTATGTTATTTGAAATAAATATTAAGAATAATAATATATTTATTCATTTTTTAAGCATACTTTCTTAAACACGAGACAAAAAAGACTTTCTTGTTTTGAATTATTCTTAAGGCATTCTTTTTATGGTTTAATCGATAGATTTAACAATTAAATTATTTTTCTCCCTTAATTTTTTAGAAATTTGTGATTGCTCAATTGGTTATTCATGTATTGTAGTTTATTTGGATAAGTTTTATTCATAATCTGATACTAATGATTTAAGATTCTAATAATAATAATAATATATTAATTACCATTAATTCTCCTTCATTATAAATAGATTTTTTTTTAATGATTTATTGAATTTATAATCTCATTTTATTTTCTATATCATGTGATCCTTATATTGCCAGTCTAGCTGTATTAATACCTTCTAGATGTTCTTATTCCTTAGATATATCAGATACAATTTTCATAATATTCGAATGAGTTGCCACTCTTTAATGAGTATACTTTTAAAATTTTAATAATTTTTTTCCTACTATTAAATCTGATTAACAAACTTTATCTATTTCTTCTTAAGAATTTATCTATTGTTTAACTGATTTGAGCGATTTTATCTAGTTTTCACCTTCAAATGAGGAGAGAACCTTTTATTAATAATATAAATCTAATTCCTTTTTTGCTTTGAGGGAAGTAAAAGTTTCAATTTCCCTTTGAGGTAGTCTTTTTAAAATTTAATCGATATCGGAAGTGAACTTAAAAGATCTACTTTTTTGATGTGTTATCATAGGTGTTCTGTGAGAGTGTTAAGGTGAAGGATTATTAGTAGTTTGTTTACTAATCCTTACATCATCCAATGAATTAATAGTTTTACATTTTTCATATTAACGAGGAGTGTGAATATAAGATTAGATTGTGGTTTCTTACTCAGTTAATCGAACTTACTTTTTATTACAAACAGTTTCTTCAGATTATTATAATATGGAATATAAATGTAAATTAATCTCTTTATTATATTTTCTATAAAATCCATCATTTATTTTGGTCCAATAATCATTACTTATATTTTCAACATGATCATTATTAGATTGTGGAAAAATTGGAGCCAAAATTTAGTTTAGTTCCTTTAATTCCATTGTAAATTATCTATACTTAAATAATTAAATATAAAATATTACTTTGTTTGTATATAGATAATATTATTCTTCAATAAAAGTACTCAAACCATTATTATTAGTTATTTATGATAACCATAATGCAATTTTATAAGTTTCTAATAATTTATTATAATCTGATTGTAATTCATAAATAAAACCAACTATATAGAGTGTAATAACAATCCATGAAATTACTTTAAAAAATTGATCTTCCAACCTTTTAAGGTGATAATCTTAATTAATTATATCCATCAATAGAAATTAACATTCAGTTATGGCTTCATAATAATAAGAAATTGCAGGTTCAAATAACTTAAATTAAAAATGCAAATGTCCAACTTATAAGTTATATTAAAATTTAAGTTTATTGAATCTAGAATCCTTATTATAACAAATTGGTTTCCAATAAAGTACACATCTAACATCTTCATGTTATTTTGATAATTAAAATGTCAGCAATTAAATTTATGAAAATCTATAAAGAATATCCTTCAAATAAAACTTTTCTATTAAATTTCTAATCAATTTTTACTATATTCCTTAGCTTAGTTATGTAACATTTCTATATAAAACAAAAGGAATTGCTGTAACTTTCTCACTAAGTTTAATTAACTTTCTTATTTATTCCCATCTCGAGAATACTACTTTAGAATCTTGATTAGACAAACTATTCCTCTTCTTAGTAATTGAATACGAATACGCCATCCTGTTTGCATAATCAATGATCTTTCAAATTCTTTATTAATTATTGCAAATCCACTTTTATATTTACCCTAACCTATAGTTTTAATTGTCTTAATACGTATTAACTTTGTTATTTCTAAAATTTAGTTTTAGAAATGATTTTCTTATATAATCGTTAACTATTTAGCATGACTTCTCATAATATAAAAATTATAAAATCAATAAAAGATTATTTTAGTTTTTAGACTTTAAATTATCTAATCAAAATAAATAGAATGAAGCAACTTATATTTTTAAATTAAGGGTGATTTAAATGAATGATATCCATGTAGAATATTAATATATACATTATATTTGTTAATATAATTAGAATAATTAGATTTTTGGTTTAATAAGTATAATATTTAACTCACATCTAATTAATAATTACAATCATTTATTAATTTAACATAAGATATTTGTAGTTATACAAATTATATTTTTTTTTGTATAATTATATGTTTAGTTTTAGTAAATTATAAAATAATCATTTATTGTGTAGAGAACTTTTTAATCTTGAAGTACTACTATATAGGTTTTGCTAATTTAAAGAAGTCAAAGTATTAGCCCTTTCTTACAATGGCTTTGGCTGTTAAATATCAACTTAATGTGTAGTTCCATGACCATTTGCACCACTAAGCATTTAACTTAATATTTCCTTTGTGTATTTTAATCTTTTAACCATTTAATTATTTTCACTTTCTAAAGCAGTGCTCAACATATATGTTGTTTTAACTAATTCTTTATCAATATAAGTAACCACCTTTAATTACTAAGTTAATATAATTTATGTATTATCATTAAAAATGACTTAGACAGTCTTGTCAGATAGTCTAAAAATGATAGCATGCTTTGCCTTCATCCATTTTTTAACATAAATTTTTTACCAAAATTATTATTCAGTTTCACTAACAATTTAATTTTCTATTAAATATCCTTTAAAATGGATCATCAAAGTGGATTTCTTTTACATTTCTGTAGTTTATTCTTTAAGAGTTCCTTCCTTTTCTTCTCCATTTCTATCAATATAAATGTATTTGCTATAATAAATAATTATTTTTACTCATCATTCAACATTAGCATTTTAGAACAATCGTTGTAAAAAACTCCACATTATAAGTTATTAAAAACATATCCCAATCCATATTTACTTGAATAATCAACCCTAAAAATTTAATTTAAAAATAAATACCATTTTTTAACATAGATTTATGGTTCTTAAATCACATAATTTTAATTAAGACAATTTTCAATATTAGAACGAAGAGGTATTCTATCCATACTTGCATATTGAGGACGTTATTTGAGATCAAGAGGTCTTTTTTCAGTGTTTTCAAATTTTGGTATACTGGTAGATTGTTATTTTTGATACTATCTTGTGTATTATGATGAAGGTGGACAAGCTAAAGTGCTTAAAGGTAATAATTAAGGAATAAGACCATGAAAAAATTCATGATCTTAAATTTCTTAAAGAGTTAACCTCTTGGATGGTTCAGTGATAAGGATCTTACTGATCAACTATCTTGCTGCATTGCTAATGATACTAGATTCAGGGAATTAGTAAGCATTCATTTTGATTCTTCTATAAGTAGTTTTAACATCAGTTGTTTCAAAGGGAGGTTTACCAATCAAAAGAGTATATGCAATAACACCAAATGACCATATATCTACTTCAAAACTATGACCACTTTTAGATTCCAAGATTTCTGGTGCAATATAATTAGGAGTTCCACAAACAGTACGTTTTCTTTCACCTTCAAATTCTATAAGAGTAGCTAATCCAAAATCTCCTAATTTGACTTCCATTTTATCAGATAAAAATAAATTGCCTAATTTTAAATCTCTATGTATAACATTATGCTTATGTAAATATTAAAGTGCAATTAGTATTTACATAAGATAACATTATACTTCAAGTTCAGTTAATCTTTTTCTTCTTTTTAGTAGTTCATTCATAGTTTAATTAGTGCATAATTCTAATAAAATGTAGACGTTTTCATCATCTTCAAAATATCGATGGAACCCAACAATATTTTGATGTTATAAACTACGATGTATTTTTATTTCAGACATCAATTTTTATCTTGCTCTTGATCTTGTTAGACTTGCCTTGCTAATAATTTTGCTAGCATAAGTTTATTCTCCATGTTAAAATTCATAGCATTTTGCAAACCCTCCTTTCCCCAAGAATTTACCCTTTACATATTAACGCACAGTTTTATCCTTACAAACTTCCTCTACAATATCCATTTTTTTTTAACGATTAAATTTAATATCAGAATTTATAATCATTAGTTCTTACAAAAAATGCTTCCTGGTTTCACTCTTACATATGTTCAAATAATTAATTTATCATCCTTTTAAATCCTATTTTGTGGTTATCAGTATTCCATAGCAATTATCTATACTTTTGTTATTTAATTCTCCATTGTATACTTTAATTCTATGTTTAACACATAACATGCCTGTTGACACTTAAAAAGAAATAGCTTTCTTTTTTTCATAAATTCTTCATAATATTTTATTATTCATTATGATTCTTATTACTAATATCTTCTATCTATTATAATACTGATTCTATCATACATAGTTTCAAGTATCAAAATCACTAAATACCTATTGATTCTCATAAGCTGTATGATCAATCAAAATCCCATCAACATTAGGCAAAACTTAACCAAAATGATCAGTATAGATTATTATTATATTTTAAATAGATATACACACTTCAATATTCAATAAAAATGTAATTTAAAATAAACTAATATAAATTTTTAATAATATCTTCCCTTCTTATTAGGAACTTAAATATAGATTTAACTCTTTTAGATATACACAATGAATATATATTATAAAATTATTTATTTATCCTTTCTTTAATCACAATTTGAATAAACTTTTATATAATATGTAATTCACTCCAAGTCTTCACTTCACTGTAAATGATATTTTTATAGCTTCAATAATTTTTTTAAAACTAAGCCATTATAAATGCTCTTTCATTAAACAAACTAAAATTACATTACTCTACACTTAATCAGTAAGATAATCTACAGGGTATAAATTTGATCATTCTATTCACTATATTAAAAACTTAGCAGAATCTCCTGAAATAATGAATAACTAAATTTAATAGTCTAATACTAATAAAAATGGCTTTAACAGTTGAATTATATTAATACGCTTAAAATTACTTAGAAATACTATATATTTATATAATCAATAAGAATTGTTGATCACATCAATATCTAAATTCATATTTACTTTGTAAATCAAACAGAGAATTAGGATATTCTATAGAAATTAATAATGAAAATAAGTAAAAAACTATATTCTGAATGATTAATTTGCTATTTCATTTTCATGAATCATCTCCTTCTTAAGACATATATTCTTTAGTAGAAGTCAAAAGAACACAAGAAAATTCTGAGGTTCTAAAGTAATATCAATCTAATGATCTATAGAAAATATTTTTACTGAATGATTACTTCATTAATAATTTAATAATGTAATCTATTCGTAAATAGCGTATGAATAAAATCATGCAAGTTTAAGGAGAAGTTGGAAAGCATAAAGGATATGCAGCTATAAAAATAGTCTCAAATGTACATGAGCTGCTAAGAAAAAGTAAATCGGAAACTAATTGTATTGGAGAATTAGCCATACAAGATATAAGTAAAAAACTGTTGCAGGATTAATTTAACTCTATCAAAATGTATGATATCCCAAAAGGAGAAGACAAACCAGGTATTCAATTCAAATCAGTTCACAGTATGTATGACCTACAAACATTAAAGATGACTAAATTATACAAAAAGAATGAAAGAAATGCAATTGAAAAGTAGGTTAGATCTCAATTAGCAAAAGAACCTGATAAATAGTTACTTCTATCTGAAATTTATGAGTAATTAGAAGACAATTCTGATGGTGAAGTACTTAAGAGGAAATAAAAAGTTAAAGAGGAATCCTTAGCAACTCAGTCAAAAGAATATGATGATTCTAAAGATTAATTGACAGATCTTAAATAATGGACAAAGAAGTTGAAAGAATTGAAAAAAAAGTAATAAAATAAAAAGAATGAGAATGATACAATAGTTCTTCCAAGAAGTAAAGAGAGAGCTTAAACTGAAATAAAGAATCCTTTAATTCGTTAAAATGGAAGTCAAAATAAAAAAATTGAAAAATCAAATTCACCTTCTAATTCTCAAAATCCTCTTCAATCTTATAAGGATATAATGAAAAATGCTGTTTCTAAAGCTAAATAACTTAAGAGTTTAAATGAAGATTTAAGTGTAGAACGATCAGTTGAATAATATCTTTAAAAAGCATCTTCAGTGGCATTAAATGAACTTAAAGAGATTGGTGAACTGAATATTGATGAAGAGAAAGGTCTTTCAACAAATTTTGATTACACTAATGAAGATATCTAAAGAATGTATAATACTCTTATTAAAGTTCAATTATCATAATTCAAATCAGAAGCAGAAAAAGCAAAATTTTATAAAAAATAAACTTAATTAATTGCTAATAAATTAATATAAAAGATTAAATAAAATGAATAAATTATTGATGCAAGGATTACAGCATAAGAAAAATTAAGATTAGAGACTCATGATTTTCATGATAAATTAATTCAAATAAAATAATTATCTTAATAATTATAATAAGAATTATAAGAAATGAAAGATCCTAAATTATCAATGTAAATAAGTAAATCTCGTATGTCTTTAGTCAATTAATTGATGAGTTCATAAAATAAAGAAAAAGAATTATAATAAGATTTAAATGTCTTAAAAGAAAGTCGTATAGCATATAAACATAAAATTTTATTCAATAAAAAAACTTTAGAATAAATAGATTCAGATCTATAATCTAAAAAAAAGGAAAATAAAAATTTATAAAAATGTCTCATTAATTTCTATTTCTAAGTTTTAAAAAATGGTTAAGATGTTAGAAATACAGGAATAGCTTGGGTAATATCTAGACTAAATGCTCTTAATGAAAAATCATCTTATTAAAGTTTTCCAGAATATTTAGATTAAAAAGCTAAGGAATATTTACTACAAGTATAATTAATATTTAATCAAGAAAGCTACTATGTTATAAGAAATTGAATAATTAGAAAAAGAATTAAGTGAATCTTTTAAATAGTACAAATAAGAATAATCACTTGATAATAGTTTAGCAATACTTCAACAAAGCTTATCTCATAATGACTCTTTAGATATATCATCTCTACCTTCCATATTCCCTTATGATAGTCATAAATTATCAGCCATTGATTTAACATAGGCAAGATTACAAGCAACTAAAAGTAGTCGAAATAATTATCAACTTGATCAATTAGGTCCTATTACTCTTGGATTAACAAATTAAGATATTGAGAATTTAGAGAATATGTTAACAAAGTTAAATTCAAAAAATTTGCCAGTGACTAATGGAACTCTCATTTATAGAGAAACTTAAAAAAGAATTAAAAAATAAATAAAACCATAAGGATCTATGGATGTTTCTTAAATTAATGATTCATCAACAGTATTAAAAGAATAAGCTATTCATTCTTATGATAAATGTAACTCTCAATTAAACAAAATAAAAATAAAAGTATATTTTATAATAAATTTAAGTTATTGCATTTGGATGATGAATAAGTAATTCGAATAGTAAAAGAATTTGACTATAAGAATTATAGTAAAAGATTTAATATAGACCCAATAACAGTTATCTCATGTTTAGTGGGAGGATCAAGATGTGATAGAGAGATCATTAAATAAGGAATGAAAAAAACTCACTATGATTGAAATAGAGTATTGATTACATTAATTAAAATAACTAAATTAAAAGTAGAAATATTATTAACATTAAATCTATATATATTTATTATTTATATTGTGAATTTCATCAATTTTTAATTCTCGAAAAAGCATTTAATAATTCAAAGCTAAAATCTACTTAAATATTAATTTAAATTAGATATAGATATTAGTGGTTCTATCTTGATTTTTATTTTTAAATATAGTCTAATTCCTAATTCCTAATTTAAGATTTTCATTTTTAATTTGATTATATTTTAGTATCATTTATTTAATTATCTTTTTTATAATAAGTTAACCATAATCTGAAATAACAATTAATAAAAATTAAAATAAGTAAAATTTAGATTTTTTTAAATTACAAAAGCATTTATAATATAATGATATTTTTGTTAATTTCATTTATTCTTTAACAATGCCTTTTTACTTAAATAGTATCCTCCTGTCAATATCAATGCCAGAAATGTTACAACGCCAGCTACTTCAATAATTGGTAGACTATTTTACTTTTTCAACTATTATATTTAATAATCAGAATAACCAAATGGACTAAATGATAATGAAAATAAATACTTTTGATGTAAGATACTATTGATATTATTGATTTATGCCCAAAATGGTTCCTGATCATTGTATGTAGAGATTGGAATAAGTTAAGCAGTTTCAAATTAACAATTTTGATCAATAAGTAAAAAATCTATAATACTTAATCTTCTTTTTTCAATTTATTATTCAGCTTCTAATTCATCATATAAACTAATAGCATATGTTTTATTTTAAATAGTTGTAATAATTAGGGGTAGATTACTAAATTATTTTTCAAGTTAACCCTAAGAGATAAATAAGAGTATACATGTTTTTTTCTAGTCACAATAGCAATATGGAATACTTTTCTATCAATATTCTTTTAGACAGAAGACCAAGAATCTTTTCTATTTTATTCCTTAAATGTATCAGATAATTTAATTTCAATTCCGATATAACACAACAACTTGTAGGCTTCTTTATAATTAAAGAAGGAAAAGGCACTTGGATATCATGATTTGAATACTTCCACATTGCTAACCATTAATTTAATGTTATAATATCTTATTCTTATGGATAATATTAATTTAGAAGAGGAAAATTAGTTTTACACATCACTGGATAAAATATATCATCAAATTATTTCTAATTAATAGTATTTGTTTTTTAAGAGTTGAAATTGCATCTAATTTCAAACATTTATTTTAATTTAGATAAAGCAATATCACTTAATTCTACAGTTTAACCAGCATCTTAATCAAATATTAATCTAATTTTTATATAAATTAATACTCATTTGTAAATATACTCTCATCTAAAGTTAAATCATCTTTGTATCTAAAAAATCGTAAAATAGTCCAGCAAATTTAAATCTTCATTAATTCTATTCCTCTTTTTTATAATGCTATAAATCCTTCTAAAGTAATAACTTTTTTATTTGAGTTATCAAGTAATTCTTCTTCAATCATATCTTTTATTCCTGCAATATCACTATAATCTAATTATCTTTTAAACACTTTTTTTTAGAATTTCTCTAATTCTATATCACTCCATACTCCATCTCCATCTCTATCACATATTCTAAATATCCTAGTCAATGCTTTTTTAAATCCTTCTGTTAATGATTTATCTGCAATACTATAGATTGGAGCTAATGGATAGAGAAATGATCTTTAAGCACAATTTATCACATCATAGATACCTTATTATTTTATTGATGAACATTCGATTCCCATTTCAACTGACTATATTAATTCAATTTAAATACATTGAAGTCTTTCACTAATTATTTGATAACCTTGAAAATCCTATGATAATCACGATCTTCTTCCAAACCCAATAAATCAAGTTTGTTACCAACTATTAATACAGGTTATTTGTATCCTTATTCTCTTAATTCCTTTAACCAAAATCTTTTCAATCTTTCACTTGATCCATCATCATCAATTGCATACATTAAAAGAATTACATCAGCTATTTAAATCTCCTAAGGTAATTAATGAGGAGCACATTTTGTATCTATTATAGTAGTTATACATTCAGGATGATTAAGTATATCAGAAGGTAAGTTGATAGGTGGATGTTTATCTAAAACAGATGCTTTATTTGATATTTAATTTATTAATGCAGAAACAAATGATGATTTTCCAACCCCACCTAATATTAATTCAATTACTTACTATCTCCTATTACAACAAGTTTGAGATCTCTCTTTTTCATTTTTGAAATATATATATTTAATTATGAATTTACAATTATTAATTATCTAATTAATTAGTATTTGTGGTTCTCATTATTCAGAATATAAATGTAGTATATATAAATATAATATCATATCTTTTTAATCATAATAACTCTTTAATTACTAAAACTTATACTTAGAGCTGCTATTATATCTTAAATATTATATATACACAAAAATTTAATTATAATACTTTACTATATATTAATAAAAAGATGTCAATAAATAAAATAGATAAACATTTAATCAATCAAAATTTTATAATGATTCAGAATCTTATAATTAATAAATTGATATATATATAACATATTCATTTAAAACTATCATCATATTTTGAATTTATTATTACTTTGATACAAAATACAATAATCATAAATGTTATCTGTTTAATCAAAAATATGATTAAGTACATTATTACTATCAATAATATTATATGTGAATTACTTACATATGTAAAATCTATGATTAATAATATGATAATAATATGATAATAATAAAAAAAAATAAAAAACATCAAAAAATAAATCTCAAACAATCATTTTCAATTCAATTAATAAAGATTTGTATCATATGTAGATCTTAATCTATCTTTTAACTACATCAAATTAAAATATTATGAGTTTTAAGGAAATTAGTCCAAAACTATAAGAATTGAATTTTGTACTCAATTAAAATATAAATTATTCGCAATCTGTCAATATATCAATGTATTCGATTGAATGTGCTTACTACCAAATCTAAAATTTGAAATCGAGTAAATTAAGGGGATGTATGTTCAAAATTTATGTAACTTGATGAAGTAATAATAGAAGTTTATAGTGAATTTGAAAAGAATTATAGATCCATTAATTAATTAGACAAATTAGAACCTATATAATATTAGACTAATTAGTATTTAGAAGTTAAACCCAAAAAAAGTATAAAATAATTAAATCTAAACTCATGATGGTTTATTATAATCAGACTTAATGCGAGAAGATTAAAATCGTATTAAAATAAATAGATTTAAGTTCAATTATTTTAGAATGAAACTAAGAGGCAAAGTATCTCCAATACATGTCTTTTTTAACGTACCAGATAGAGTTTAAACATCATCTCTTAAAACATTCTTATCTTTAACAGCTGAGTTTCATACAAAATACAATGCAGAATATATGATACATTCTCGATTTGCAAAAATTTTTTCTCAAAAAAATTAACATTATTTCAGTGAAAAATATTTCTTCATTATACTCTATTCTGATGTTGATTTTGAATTCTCTATTCATTTTTCATTTGGTAATTTATAAATTATCAAATCCCATATCAGATAATAACATGAACCTTCTGAGTTGATTCAAGATATTTAACCATTAACTTAAAAGCCTTAAGTAAGAGATAAGATTTTATGAAATTTATTTGTGACAGGCGATTAATAAGATACTTTCCAGTATTATCAGAAAGATTATTAAAAAAAAGGCTAAATCCATGAGATAATCTATCACAGATCACTTAAAACAAAAGCTTTAATAGATGTTAAAGAGTATTCAAATGTAGATGTGTTATAAACAATTTTGCAAGTATAATTAGATTTAAAACTAAATAAAAAGCTGAATTTGTTATTTCTATATTTATGGATAGAATTCTTCTATTTTTGACAATCCTCAATAAACACTAAAATACACTTAATAAAGGTACAAAATTTTTATCATATTTTATATAGTTATCTTTATCTAAAGAAGGCTTTGTCTGCTTAAAAACTAAGAAGAGATTATTCAGAGATAAGTTTTGGAAATTACTCAAAGAAAATATAGCTGATATTCTTTATGATTTAAGAAGATAAAAAGAAAATCATTTCTTTTTTGATAAACAACAAGTAATAATTGATTTGTAAATTAAAATTTTTTAGTCTTAAGTTTGTAATGGATTAAGTAAATAATGATTACAACAAAAAGCAAAGAATTCATTAGATTGAATACATTAAACATACTTAACTATTTAAAGATTAAAAGAAAGTATAGTTTACTATAATTAAGAAAATATATGAAAATGCACTGAACTTAAAAGAGCCTAAAATCAATGATTTATCAAATAGAAATGATCTTAGTCTTCTTATAGAATAATATGCCAAATTAAAAAAATTACTTTGATTATAAATAATTTATTTAAATGGGAAATATTTGTAAAACATCATCACTCACTGTAAATACTGAAATTAGTGATGAATACGTTAATCATAAAGCTATAATGTCTACAAACAATCGAGTCATCTTTAACGAGATTTATAAACAAGAATAAGTTGAACCAACAATTAAATTACATCCTTAACCTTTAATCACATAGTTACCATTAATAAGTTTAGATTTAATTGAGCCAAATCAATTTATTCCTTAAATTAAAGTAAATCGAAGAACTCTAAGTTTTGTTAAAGAGAAATCTCTAAAAGATGACAATAGAAGCAGAACTACTTCCTAAAAAATCAAGTCTGAAAATATCTCAACTTCTAAATAGCCAATCAAATCATCATTAAAATCAATAAATTCTAAATAAGGAAGCTCTCAAAAAAGCTAAAAGTCAGTAAGATGGGGTAGTGACTTAAGTGTCTTTGTTAATTTAATCCATTACTAAAATTAATTGATTTGAATTTATTATATATTATACTATATCGATTTATTTGGTTATATTTTAAATTTAGAGAATCTTTATTATATTTTTATACCATTTTAATAGAGTTGAGTTTTATTTAAAAAAATATAACATTTTATTTTATAAGATAAATTATGAGAATTAATTAAATAATAAATATAAATTATATTATCTTATCTTATATACAATAAATTTTATTTTCATTTTACATAATAATATTATTGTGAAATACGCTTATGTTGCAAATTTGAATTTCAGTTCATGATATTTAAAATTAATCTATCTTATAGGGATACCTTTATAAATCTGTAGAATCTAAATTAAAAATGAAATAAACTTTTTTTATTTATAATTATTTCATTTTCAGCAACCCTATTAATTAAAACATATAAAACATAATAAAGCTTAAAAATCTAGTGAAATTTTATTAATAGATATTATAATTAAATAGAGTAGAGATAATATAATTAAGGAGCACTAATAAATAAGTTAAAATAAGCAATATTATATTACTTTATGATAAATAACATCAATCTTTTTATCAAATTAAAATTTATATCTAATTTATATTATAATTAAAAGAATTAATCTCTTTATTAACTAAATCTTATAGTTTTAAATAATAAATCAAAAAACTATTAAAGCATTTACTTATAAAATAACTTTTAATTAATAAATATATTAATGAAGAATCCAAAAGTAGATATCTTATTTAATCCACTATAAGTTGGGGAAATTTAAATTGAAAATAGAATAATCATGTCCTCTTTAACTAGAATGAGATGTGATAAAGTAACAAAATCACCAAATGATTTGGTGGTCTAATTTTATTCTTAAAGAGCATCTGCAGGTCTTATTATGACAGAAAGCACATTTATAAGTGAGAGATCTTAAAGTTGGCCTGGCTGTCCTGGAATAATGGACTAAACTTAAGTAGAAGGTTGGAAGAAAGTTATATAAGCAGTTCATAATAAAAAAGGGAAAATAGCATTATAAATATGGCATAGTGGACGTGCGACTCATTCATTATTATAATAAGGTCTTCAACCTTGGGGACCATCTTAGATAGGTATCAAAGGTCTAAATTAAATTTTAAATATTCCACATGAAATTCCTCATGAAATGAATTTAGATGATATTTAGTTAGTAAAAAATCAATTCAGAAATGGAGCATAGTTAGCTAAAGAAGCAGGTTTTGATGCAATAGAATTACATGGAGCTAATGGTTATTTGATTGATTAGTTTTTAAAAAGTAATAGTAATAAAAGATAGGATGAATATGGAGGAACTATTTAAGGTAGATGTAAATTCTGTTTGGAAATTATTGATGAACTAATTTCTATATTTGGAAATGGAAGAGTAGGGATAAAAGTATCTCCAATTGGTAGATTTAATGATATGTATGATGAAGATCCAATTAAACTTTATACTTACTTATTTTAAGAATTAGATAAAAGATAAATTGCATTTATAGAATTAATGAATGATAAAGATGAAGAAAATGCATATAATCATGGATTACCTTCATCATAATCTTAAACAAATAATTTATTTGAATAGTTAAGAAATTCATTTAAAGGTGTAATAATAGGAAATGTTGGTTTAACTGGAGAAATAGCTGCTCAATTAATTTAAACTGGATTAATTGATGCTGCAAGTTTTGGAATGCCTTATATATCTAGTATATAATTTATAGATTTTAGATCCTGATTTAGTGGAGAGAATTAAATATAATTTCCCTTTAACAGAAGCAAATCCAGATACATTTTTTGAAGGAGAACATATTGGATATATTGATTATCTTCCATTTTAATAATGATATAAAGCTAAATAATATTTTAATCTCAAATTAAAATTTACCATTTTCATATTAATAATATACAAAATATAAATATCAGAATAAGCATTGAAGAATCTAAAGTCTTTATTCTTGAAGCTAATATTGGTTTTCTAATGATTCCACTATTTGGACTTTCTGGTTAAGGGTACTTAAGTTTTAGTCATAAAAATTACCAAAAATCCAACAACATTAACAAAATAATCTTTTCCAATTTCTAAATTAGATATTCTATAATTAACAACTATATTTTATTAAATGCTTGTAAGATCACTAATTACTAATTTGGAAGATACTTAAACAAAGAATTCTGAGACATCAATTGATACACCTAATTCTGTAATACCAATTGCTATAATACCATCCACATTAGTAATAGAAATAACAGCATTAAGTGTTTATTATGAAAAACTAAGAGATATTGATAATTCAGGAACAATTTTGATTTGACTTGTATCTATTAATTTAGGTTATGAACTTGATGATAATAATAAATTGCTGCTCTATAAAAAGATAGTTGTAAGTTCTTATTCTCCTAGTAAAGTCAATTCATCAGGTAATATGTCAACTAAATTATTGTAATCAGTTAGAAAGTATAAAAATAAAGGAAAAGGCTTAATTTTAGAATATGATTTAATAATAGTAACTTTAGTAGATGTATTTTGATCAGTTGTTATATTATTATCATTAATGTTTGTATTATCAGAACAGATTGACCAATCTCCAATGATAATTCTATTAGCTTATGAAGGATATTTATATTATGCTTAACAGACAATACTTTAACTTTGTTTAATTGTTGGTTCACTATCAAAATATAGTTTTAAAATCATAGTTTTAGAATTATTATCTGTAGTAGCTATCATATCTCGTGTTAAAGGATAACTTAAGTAAGAATATATACCAGTTGAGTCATAACTAAGACAATAAATGTCTACATTGTAAAATGAATTTAATTTAACAATAACTATAATTTCTAAGTTTAAAACAGATTCTTTGTATCCATAATTTTCATAATTTGATTATTCATTCATTCTTATTTTTATTTCTTGAAATGTTGGTCTAATTCCATTATTTAAATATATGGCATAGTATATATCACTTATTTAATTACAAGTAGCTGAAACTTTAAGCGTATTTTATTAATTTATTGTTATTAAACTATTAACAATTGGATAATTGTTTTGGGCTAACACAAAATTGAACAAGTATATTAATATCATAAAAATTTAAAAATAATCATTTTTTTTCTAAAGAAGCAGGTTATTATTTATTCCTTTCTTGTTATTCACAAATGGCTAAGTGAATTTTCCAATTCAATCCAATAGTTTTATAACATAATGGACAAGTATCACCATGTGAAGTATTACAAACCTTTTTATTTTAATGTTCAGCTAATTGATTTTCTAATACTGCACATCCACAACTAATATATAAATAAAAATAATAAATTACATTTCACATTATCTATAATTTTTAGCAAATTCACATTCTTCAAAATGATGATTAGTTAATTGAGATACTTCTACAACTTAGGCACATGATAAACAAGTTGTAAGCATAACACATTCCTTCCATAAATGCATATCTAATTTTTAACTTTAAATGAATTCTTTATTTTCAATTCCACAAAATTCACAAGCTTATGTTATTTATTAAAAGACTTAATCAGGATTAATTTATTATTATTTTTTTTTTGTTTATGGTTTTTTTTCTTATTCAAAAGATGTTTAAACATTACCTCCATTATCTATTTTATAAAATAATTCATCTAGAATTTATTATTATGCTGGTCTAATTCCTTTTATACTTTCTCTAACTTTTTCTGCTTAATTTTTATAAACTTCAGTTATTATATATATAGCACAAGTTCTAACTTATTCAGCAGAGTGATCTAAATATTTAATAGCCACATCCATAACTGGATTATAAGGAACCCTTTCATTATTAATTTTATATTTTTAGATTAAATTGTAAATTAACATTAATCTAGTTTAAATATGTCTGACTGATGATAATTATAAATTTGGTTTTGTTGTAATACCTTTTACTAAATGATTAATTACTCCAGCACTACCCATAATTTATGTTTCTGCTAAAGTTAATAAAATCTTTTTGCATTCTTCTTTATGTCTTTCATTAATATCACCCAACTTCTCCATAAGAATCTAAGATTATTAATATATTATACCAATACAATATTATCTAATATTATTGGACTTTCGTCATTTAATTTATTTGGTTTCAATTTTAGTAAGGTTTATTACATTAATTATAGACTTGCATAAACTACTTTGTCTGCTTTATCTTAAATGCCTTTATAAATTAATAATAAAGTAGCTTAAAAGGCTCCATCAATATTAGAAATATTTATTTAATTAGGATTGTTAAATTGTTCAATTAGCCAACGAATACCTTCTTCTCTACGGGCCCAATTCTTTGAAAAATAATTTTTACAAAAATCCATTCCAAAATAGGGTTTGATAGCTTCAACTTATTTTTAATTTTCAGAACTTAATTCTTCAATTTATTATTTACTTTTATCTACTTCTGAATACTCTTCCAAAATTTAATTATTATTATTATTTTATTTATTTTTTAAAGCTGGTATTACCATTTCATCATAATTTAATTGTTTTTCATTTTTAAGTTATTATTCAAAAGAAGTAGGTTATTAATAACTTGTATTTGCATTATCATTTTAATGATTAGTAATATGAGTAATATTATTGTTATTATTTAATTGCTCAATTAAATATGTTTACTCTTCTTAAGGCATTCTATCAAAACTATCTTCTATTATTTTATTATTATCTATTTATTTAATTGATGGTTTTGAATTTCTTCTATCTTCATAATTATCTGTCTATTCACCTAATTCTTATTGTCTTATCTTATCAATATTTGGTTTATATTCATTGCCTTGTTCATCTATAAGTCCATTTTCAATTTTCAATTTATTAATTTATTCTTTAATAGCTTCTGCCTAATCATAATCTTCATTTTATAACACTTCTTTTTTTCTCTCTTCCAAATCTCTCAATTAAACTCCTAATGATCTTAATTAAGTTATTCTATTTTTTAGTTTTTTAGCTTCCTAATAGTTTTCCTACTTAATTGCATAATCTTTAGACTCTCATATTAAGGAATACTTTACATGTTCAAGTGCAATAATATGTGCCAACAATTTAGTATCAATTAATTTATCTTATTATGGATTGTATAATTCATCTAAGACCTTATCTTAAACCTTATTAGTCTTTTTAGGTGGAGGAAGTTCTGCCTTCTCACCATAAATTCTTATTGCAACAATACCAACTTGATTAAATGGATTAAACTTATTTTCATGATTACGATGCACCAATAGTTTTAAATAGTTGCAATTAGATTCATCTATAGATACTGTTTTTAGCTCTCTGGCTTACCAGTTTGATTGTTCGTTGGAATGAAATGTAAAATAACCAATTTTTTTAAAACTTGCATTTTCTAAATCCATTCTCCCCTATAGTCTTCCAATAAAAACCTCTATTTTTGTAGGTATTTTTTTCTCATGAGATAAAATTTACATTTTATAAACAGTTATGGCAGATTAGAATTGCAATATCAACTCTTATGGATATTAGCAAAACCTACAACTTTGCCAACCTAAAGGGGTTGAAGATATTTCTAATAAATTTGATGGGGGAAACTATGGATCTTAACTTTAGACATAAGGTATTGTAAAGGTTATGAATCTAGTATTTTTAGGCTAATTCATTTAATATAATAATTTATATTCATTTTTCAACTTAATACTTTTTTATTCTTTATAACTATCAAATCTTCTTCCTCTAGTATTTTCTTCTCCAATTAACAATAACAAGGTAATATTTAAGTAAAATAATATAGTTCAGATTTCTTTATTATTTATTTTATGCATAAATCATCTCTAAGAACTCTAATTACTCTATTACCACGGTGTGTAGAAATTATAAAATCACACCAATATAATTCAGTAATCAGCAAGTATACTTAGATTTAATAATAATATTAATGATTCCTTTTTAATTAGTGAACTTTATTCTAATCGACTATTATATAATCTAATTAAAAATTTTCATCTTGATTCAAATCAATTTCTTTCTTTTTAAAAGGAGATTTAACTTCTATCAATCCTAATAAATTATTATTTAAATCATAAATTAAAGCATCAGGCTTACCACATATGAATGGATAAGACAAGTTGAATAAAACATCTGTTTATTTTAATATAATATCTGGATGTAAACTAGCATATTCATTCAGAGCTATTTTTTCATGTTCTTCACCATGTTTTTAAGCCTCATTTGAAGATGAGATCCTTTTTTAATAATTATCTTATTAGCATATATAATATATTTAAGTAGCAGTTAATCTAAGTCCTGATTAATTTTTTTAATGATAATTTTGAATTTCTATGCATTATTTATCAATCAACCTTCCTTCTTTTACAAGTAATTTATTTAGAAAAAAATCTTCAATTGATTTTAAGTCTTCTTGAGGTAATTTCTTTTTTTCTACTAAATGAGTTTGATGAAATAATTTTAAAGTTTAATAACAATCTTGTTACTCAATTTCATATTTAAAATATTTCCCTTTCTAATTTATGGATACTCTTTGAATATTTTCAATAGAAACATATTGAAATGCCTCAAATAATTATTTTATCTAATCACTTATTTCATCATTTAAATTTAGTTTATTCTTCATAATTTTTTGCATAATTTTCACATTTTTTTTATTTGAATCATAGAAATTGTTAAGATCTTTAATTACATGATTCTTAATATTGAAAAAAAAGTTATAAATGAATAAATCTCTATACTTAGATCTCTTAAGTTATTTTATTATATATTTAGGAATTATGATTTATTCAGTTTTCTAATGTACAAATATTTAATCTAATGAAATACTACATAATATCTCTTACTCATCCTTTGATTTTATATTTGATAAAATTTATTTCAGCTATTATGTAACACGTTCTAGAAATTGAACATCATATTAGGATAGTGTATTTAATTCAATTAATTCAAATTCTGTGCATTCTATTTTAGCTGAGTTCTCATTTATGTAAATAAATGATAAATGCTTCTCTTTATCCAAAGCATAGAAACAATACTCTTGTAAATTTATCTGATCAATTTGTTTGAATATCAAATATTATTGGCACAGATTATTCATTTAAATATTCAAATTAATAATTTATATAATTCTATTAATAAAATTATTTTAATCAATAAAAATTTAATGAATAAACATCATCTTACTTTTAATCTAAATTCCATATTTAAATATTACCAGGTTCCTTTTCAAATTATTTTTCTTCTCTCTGTTCATTAATAAAATAAAATTCAGAATTTTCTGATAACAAATAATTCTATTTTATTAAACTATTCTAAAATGGAAAATAAATCTCAATTATTATATTTTCAGCTTCAAATATTACTTAATTAATAAATGGGCTCTGAATTAAATTATAGTTTTATTTATTCAAAGAAGTTAAAACTATCTTATTTTAAATGTATTAAGAAGTATCAGTTTATAAGTTGATATATTGCATATTAAATAGAAAAATTTAATGGTTTAATTAATGTCCATGTCTCTCAAAAGAATATAGGAATTCTTAATTCTTCAGGTAAATAAAATCATCTCTAAAATAAATTGGGGATTAGATTCTATTTCTCTTTAAAATGAATGGTGAACTATTTTGGGATGATATTAGTGAAGCTAGATTGTATTGAATGATATCTTGATTTATTATTAAGTAAAAATATTAAGAATCCAAAAAATAAGGCATGAATGATTTATTATATTGACATTCAATTGACTCTATCATAACACTATTAATAATGTGGTATTGCTTATCATTTTTTATTGAATTTTCTATTTTAGAAAAAAAACATTTATGTATTTCAACTGTTTCTAAAAATTAATTTATTCTAATTATTAAAACTATTTTGTAAACTGAAAATACTAAAAGAGTTTCAAAAAATTCATGTGGACTTAGTTTTCTTCCAATATTATAATTTGTGAAAAATTTGATTATTTTTTTGTTATCTTAAGGTGTATTGATTACTTTTAATTCATAAACTTTGGCTGTCCTATCATAAATCTTGAATTCCATATAAGAGAATATTTTTTATTTTAATTATATATATCTTTCAGATTATCATTTAATTTTTATAATTAGAAATTAAAACTCATAAAAAATATAATTCTATTCGATTCCTTAAAGTGTTGAAATTTTTCATCATTAATTTTAATTCATATATTTTTTTAACTATTTTTGATATTTTAAGACATAATTTTTCAAAAATAAGATGAAACTTAGTGTTATGACTGACATCTTCAATAAAAATTTATTCATTATCAATTGATATTTCAAATTATCATTATTTCTTACTCTAGATCAATAGAATTATATTATTTTCCAAATAAATTTTCTAATATGTAACTAAAAATTTTTATTTTAGCTTCATCTTTATCATTACAAAGTATATGTACCAGCAAAATAAAGAAAAAAAATATTGGATAGATAACTATTTATTTATATTTAAAAAGAATTATTTACAACATCTTTATTAATTTTTTATTGATGTCTAAATCCATATTAAATGAATATATTGATAGATTTATCAGTTTTATCAGCATCTCTAATTTTATCTAATAATTTAACCTTAATTTCTTTTAAGTATATTAAATTTATGAAATCGGATCTTTGACTAGTCTTATTTTAGATATCTTTTAACCTAAGTTGATCAAAGTATTGCCGAAGTTTAGAAAAATAAAAACATAAATTTTTATTCTATTTATAAAAATTAAAAAAAAATTAAAATCTTAATTTGATTTCTATAATTATTATACAAAATTTATAAAAATGAATAAAAGCGTATACTATTGAATATAAAATTCATTTGACTTTTTTATTGGACCCACCATCAGTTTTGATAACATATACTTTTGGTTCTTTGTCATCAGGATCATTGTAAATAAATTGATCATCTTCAAGGCATTTAATTTTTTCTTCTGCATCTTTTTCTAAATGATTTTATTTGATAAGTTCATCAGTATATTAAACAACTTTATTTTCATATCGATCTTTCTCATATTTATATTCTGCCATTAATCTTCTAATCTAATAAATACTAATAATTTATTACATTAACAACATTGACTTATTATAAATCAGGATAATCATTTTTATTATCATCTTTATTAGGTGTCAAATTTTTTGAATCAATATTTGTTTTACCTGGTTTTAATTTATTTGTATCATAACCATGTTATTTTAATAAACTTTCTAAATAAATTATATGAATTTTTAAGTCATCTATTTGCTTTTCTAATTTAATTATAATTTCTTTATATTTAGAATCATTTTATTAACCTGGCTTTTTATCAGATTATCCTTATTTATCATTTCCAAAAGGTTCATCTCTATTTTTTGTTGGGGTTTTTTGTTTTTAATCTTCAATTTATTTTTGAAGATCTTTTATCTTATCTTCTAATTTTTTAATCTTTTCATCTGTTAGAGATTTCTCTTTTTCTAATTTAGATATTTAATCTTTTAATTTGTTGTTTTCATTAGTTTAATCTTTAAATTTTTTATTTTCTTCTTCTTTTTTTTTGATTTCTTCTTGTTATTTTTTTATAATTTCATTTTAATTCTTTTCATTCTACTTTTTTTCATTGTTTTCCTTTTAATCTTTTTCTATTTTTTCTTTTAATTTTGATATCTCTTCTTCTTTTTTTTTAAATTCTTATTCAGTCTTACTATATTTTTCATCTTTTTATTTATGTGTATTAATATCTTTTTGTAATTTTTGAATCTAATCTTATAATTTTGTAATTTATTCAGTCTTTTAATCTATTTCTTACTTCAATACTTTTATTTACTCTATATATTCTTTTTCTTTATAATTTTTTTCTATTTTTTATATATCTTCTTATAATTTTTTTATTTGTTCATCCTTTTTCTTAATATCTATCTCTTATTTTCTAATTGTCTAATTTTATTCATTTTCTTTTTAAGTCTTTTACTATTTCTCTGTTGTTTCTTTTTAATTAAGTTCTTAATTTTTTTTGAGTTATTCCTCCAATTATTTGATTTATCTAGTTTTATCAATATTTTCTTAAGTTAATTTTTCAATATCTTTTTCCAATTAACGATATGTTTTTTATTCATTTTTCTCCTTCTTTGATTCTTTTTCGTATTTCTTTTTTGTTTTATTATTATAATCTACATCAACATCTTCTTCAATATCTTCTATGACATCTTCTATATAATCAGATTTTAACTTTTAATTCAATTTACTAATCTATTCATTCAAACTTTTTATTTATTTATGTAAATCTTCTATAATTTAATCTTTTTTATTTAATTTCTCTTAAGATCTCTCACTTATTTAATTACATTGTTCTTCTAATTATTTTAATTTCTTTTCATTTTATTATAAATTCTTAATAGTTTGTTCTAATTGATTGTTTTATTATTTCAATTTTTTAGCTTTATCAATTTGTTATTCAATTTCCTTAGAATTTGTATTCTCTTATTTAATCATTTCCTCTTTAAGTCTTTAAACTTCTTTTTCTAATTCCTTAATTGACTCTTTGTATTTCTTTTCAATATTATCTGTTGTTTTTTTTATATCTTCTTTTTCTTTTTCTACTTTCCTCAATTGATCATATCTTTACTAAAGTTCCTTAAGTTGACTTTATAAATCTTCTACTTAAACATTTAATGATTGCAAGTCATTAATTAATTCTAGTTTCTATTCCTCTAATTAATTTATTTTTTTCTATTGAGTTACTTCTGATGATTTAACTTTCTGATTTACATTTTCTTTCTCCTTTGAAATTTTGGTAATTTATTTCTAATAATCCTCTATTTATTACTTTAATTTTATTATTTCTTATTCTAAATTTTGTATAGATTCTGATTTTTCATCTAAATCTTATTCATAAGTTTTTATTTACTCTACAGTCTATTTTTCATATTCTTAAAAGATTTTAATTTTTTGAGTTTGATCAGTAATAGTCTTATCCAAAGTTTTCACTTTTTCTTTTTATCTATTATAATCATTTTCTATTTAAACTAATCTTAAAATTTCTATATCTTTAAGTTTTATTTAATTCTCTATATCAATTAATCCATCAATTTACTACTATAACTCTATTTTATCTTATGTTAATTATTAAACTTATTTTGTAAGTTTAGATATTTATTGTTAAAGTGTATTAATTGTTTACTTTAGGGATTCTTCAGCTTTCTCTTTTAATCTAATTTAATCATTTAATTCCTCTTTTTCTCGATCAATTAAATCTATCTATGAAATCTAACTTGTTCTTTCTGAAATATCTTATTTAAATTATTTGATTTACTATTTTTTTTCTTTAACAGAAATCTCTAATTTCTTAATCTATTCTTATAACTTATAAATAATATCATCTTTAATTTTGATATTTAAATTAATTTATTCAATATCATTATGTAATACTGTATTAGATGCCTCTTCTGATTTCAACTTTTCTTATAATTATTTAATCTATTACTCAAGTTATTTAATTTATTTTTGATAAATATTATTCTCTGATTAGAGTTTAGATTCATTGTTCTTTCTTGACTTTTACTCTTCTTTTAAATCTTCAACTTCTTAAGTAAATTCAAAATGTTGAGATTCTAATTTTTCTAATTCTGAAATTTTTTCTTTTAATTTTGTAATAATTTCATCCTTAATTTTAGCTTATTAATTTAATTTGTTTTCAAATTATTTCCTTTCTTCTTCTAACTTTTTTCTCAATAATTCAATTTCTCTTTCTAAACTAGTTTTTTCATCTTCATCTATTTAAATTTATTCCTCTAATAACTTAATTTTATTTTCAAGTTATTCATAATTTTATTTATATTCTTCAATTATATTTTATTATTTTTTATATTTTTCTTCTAACTTTTTAAGTTATTATACTTTTTCTTCCAAAATCTAATTTTCTTAAGATTTCTTTTTATTCTCTTATTTCTATTTATCAATCTAATCTTCTAAATCTTCAATTTTATTTTATTGTTATATAATTTTTTATTATAACTCTTCCTTTTCTTATAATTTAAATTATAGTTTTTCAATTTCCCTTTAAATCTCTTTTATTTAATCCTTCAATTTTTTCAATTCTGAATCTTTTAAAGTAATCTATTACTCTAAAGATTTAATTTTTTCTTAATTTATATTTTCATTTTCCAATACTTCATGCAAATACTGCTCAGTTTCTATCAATTTCTTTTATACAGTTATTAATTAATCTCCTTTTTTTGTAAATTCTCTTTGTTATTCTTATAATTTTTTGATTGTTTAATCTTTTGATTATATCATTGCATCTTAATTATTGATAGTTTAACTTTAATCATCTATTTTAACTTAATTGGTTTCATCTTTTATTTTAAGTTCACTGATTAAAATTTCTAGTTAAGAATTTCTTTCTTATTTTTTTTAATATTCTTTAATTGTTTCTTAGAATTTTTTGAAATCTAATTCATAATTTCTGATTTTTTAAGTAAATTCTTAAGTATCTTCTCTAACTTTTATTATTTCTGTTTCCTTCTCTATTATCTATTAATGTAATTAATCAATTTCTGCTTAAATTTCAGGTGATTTCTAATTGACAAATTTTTATTTCAATTTATTTATTTCAAATTCTTTTTCCCTTATTGTTAATTAAAATTTCAATTATATTTCATTTAATTATTATTATGATATATGGAATTAATCATTAATTTATTCAATCATTTTCTCCAAACTTTAAATTTTCTCTTATTATAACTTATTTTCATCTTATAACTTCTTTAATTCATGTTCCTTTAATTTTAATTAATTTTCTAATTTTTTAATAGTTTCTTTATTTTATTTATCTTATTATTTTAATTCTCTTAATTATTATGTTTCTAATTCCTCAATCTGATTTTCTAATTTTGTAAGATTATCCTTCCAATTATCTTTTTCAATCTCATTTTTTTTTAATTATTGATCTTTTTATTTTATTAAGTTTTCTAATTTATTTATTTAATCTTAAAGTTATTTGATATTTAATTCATTTTTATTTATTTATAGATTTAATTCTTGAATTTCTTTATTTAAATCATTCTCTCTATTTGAATTTAATTATTTTTCTTATTATATTTCTATTAATTTTTTAATTTCTTGATCTTTTAACTTGATTTAAGTAGAAAGGTTTTGTATTTAAATTTTAAGATCTCCATTTTCTCCAATTTATTAATTTAATTTATCATATAAATCATCTAATTCTTATTATAATTTTGTTGTTCTTTCTGGAGTTCTCTAATTACCTTAGATATTTCCCTATAATTTTTTTACTTCAATTTCAAAAATTCTAATTTATTCTTATAATTCTTCATTTTGAAATATGAATTTTCTTATTTCAGTTGTTTTTTCATCATTTAATTCTTTAACTTTATTTGTCATTTCTTTTGTTTATTCAAAATATTTAGATAATTAATAATCCTTAGTTTTATTACTCTATTCTAATTTATAAATATTCTCCTACTATTATTTATCAATAGAATTAAGTCTTTCTATTTCTTATTTTAATGAATTAATATTCTCTTCATAATCTTTTAATTTTAATTAGTATAATTACAAATCCCTATTCTTTTCTTTTAATCTTTTAATTTCTTATTCTTTAGTCTTAATTTCGTATTCTTATTATTAGATCTTTTATTCAAGTTCTTCTAATAATTATGTTTAAGAATTTGCTTCTTAATGTAATTTTTCAATTTAATCACTTTAATTATTGCTTTTCTCTAAGGCTTTAGTTAATTCCTTAATTTATTCTTAAAGTTTCTTTACTTCTTGATCTTTTACTTTAAGAGAATCTTATAGATCCTTCATTTAATCTTCAAAAAAGTTAATTTCATCTTGCATTTGTTTATTAATTTATTCTATCTTCTTTTAATTGGCCAATAATTCATCCTTTTACTTTTAAAGTGCTTTTTAATAATCAGCCTCTTTTTTTGATTATTTTTTTTCATTTAATTTATAATCAGAATCATAATTTTCAATTTCAATCATTAAATCTTAAATTTTTTATTCTAATTCTCCTACTTTTTTTTCTAATTATTTATTTTCTTATTCTAATTTGTATTATTTATTCAACTATTCTTTTAATTGTCTAATTTCTTTTTCTCTTAATTCCATCAAACTTAATTATTTATCTTTTTCATTAATTTAAGCATCTTATTGATTTATTTTAAAAATTGCTTAATTTAATTCTTATTATAATCTTTAATTTTCTGCTTTTAAATTTGCAATAATCTTTTAGAAATCCTTTATAGAATCTTCATCTTCTTTTTTTTTACCGCCTTCCAAACCATGCTTCTTTTTCTTTTTCTCCTCATTAGTATCTTTCTAATCAAAATTATCTTAATTATCTTCTTCTTATTAGAAAATATCAGTAGCATTTTTGGTTGCATCTCCAGGATTTCTTTAATTTTTATTAGTATTATTTGCATTTTAGTTAAAAGAAGTACTTGGACTTTTATTTGGATTTTTTGGTGAAATAGGATTTTAAAAATCATTTGTTTATCTATTTTAAATTTTTTTAGTTAAATCCTTAATAATATTTTATAAGTCTTCAATCAAATGATCCTTTTCTGATAATTCATTTTGAATATATTACATTCTAGTTTTATATCCTTCAATTTCAATTTTATATTATATCAATTAAACTTATAATGTTTCCATCTCTATTAGTAAATTTTGATTTTAACCTTGATTCAATTAATCATCCTTCTCTATAATTATTATTCTTAATTATTCAATTTTCTCTTATAATTCTTTTATTATTTAACCATAATATTCTTCAGTTTCAGTTATTTATCTTTTATCGCTACTTGGATCAAATTGCTTTACTTATTTATTATTAGATATTTGTATTATTTATTAAGTTAGTATTTCAATCTCTTAATCTCTTTCTCTCAATAATTCTTCATAATCTACAGTCCCTTAAGCATTATCTCTTTCTAAGAGTCTTTTCGTTATTAAGTCTAATTCTTAAATCAATTGTTAGTTTTACTCTTCCAATTACTTCAATTTATTAGACTAAAAAATTAAAATTGAATTTTATACATTAGTACTTTTATCTACAATATCTAACTTTATTTATAAGTCTTCATTATATCTAATTTTAAAAGAATTAACCTCTTTTTGTTTTTCTTGTAGCAATAACTTGAGTTATGTAATTTCTTATTCATAATCATTTATGGTCTTATCATGAATGGAATGCTATCTTGTATTTCTTTTGATTCTTTCAAGTTAATCGCAGAGTTCAATATTTAGTTTATTAAGATCCTTATTTTCTTTATATAGCACATCAATATTTCCTTTTAGCTATTCATTCTCAGCAAGTGCTTCTCTAACAACAGCATTCTAATAATGAATTCATTATATATATACAAGTTTATCATTAGCTCTAAGTAATTATTTGATTTTTAATTCATAATCATCTTATGATTAATGTGAAAGTGCTGGCGAAGCAGTTGGATCATAGTTTCTGTACATTATAAAAATATTTTGAAATAAATTTATTCAATAAAACAATTGAGAAAAAAATAGTTGAGTTTAAATTAAAAACAGTTTATTTATCTACAAAATTCATAATAGTTTATCTAAAGTATAGCAAAGTATTTAGAATTAATGTTCTTCTTCTTAATCTTCTTTATCAAAAATTAATTATTTATAATCAGCATCAGGTTTTCGTAGTAGTTATTAATTCTAAGTTTTTGTTATTTTTGTACTCTCAGTAGTGTTATTAAAAAAGTTATTGCTAATTCTTAACATTTTCTCTTTTTTTATAAATTCATTATTATGATGTATTCTAAACTTTGCCTTTTATTTATAAACATAAATCATACAATTGGAGTAATAGGATTGAAAATTGGTTAACTCTTATCTCTACTGAATTATCGAGAATTAGATGCTTTTGGAAGTAATTTCTTAAAAAAATATTATTAAGTTGAGGACATCAATAATTTTAATAATTATTTTTATATGAAATCATACTTTCTACATTTCATTTTCTTAAATTTTTGGAATTTATGATCTTATTAATCTAAAGAACTTTTTCCATTTTCTTTAAGGGATTGGTTTCCATTGATTTCTCAATTCAAAAATCAATATCGCAAATCCTAATTATGTACAAGTAAAAATAGTAGCTAATGTAGAATATTTGTAAAAATTCATTTCAGTTTAAGTTATCATAAAATAAAACATGATAACTCTTTGAAAACTTGATATAAATGATGACATTCCACAAACTATTGTAAGTGTTTGTTTCTTATTCATAATAGCATATAAAGCTAAAATGTGTTATATAAATGCAATCAAGTCAGCTAAAGACAATCCAATAGTTATGTAAATGAATTGATCTTAATTCTCTAACCAATAATTATCAGACAATAATAAAGAGTAAAAGCATACAAAGTATAATAAAATTGCACCAGTCATTATAAATTATACCATAAAAAGGCATCTTCCTAATTTGATAACATTTTTATATTCCTTTTTATAGTTTACTTTATTGTTTTCTAAAAATTCATTCTTTTCATTCTCTTATTTACAAGTATTCATAAAGCGATTTATTAATAATATATTCATTTGTCATCAAAATTTAAATATTAAATAAAGAGAATATTTTACATTTTACATGTATATATAATATACTAGAACAATAATACATTAATTATCTAATTAAAAAAAATTGTAAGAGATTCTTATTTATATCTTTAAATGTGATATATGTTTGAATTCTGATATTCTAGAAAAAAATCAATTAGTTACTAAACAAAATATTTAATGATGAAATGATTTATATTCTCTGTTTTCTATTTATTGGATTTGAATTAATAACATTCAAAGAAAATTGAAATGAAAAGGTTAAAATTTGATTAATTTCTATATTATTAGAATAAATTTATAAAATGCATGTAATATAAAAACAAAGTACTTTTAAGAAAAAGAATTTTAAGGAAAAGGTGAATTAGTTTAGAAAAATATTATTCATCTTATTAGAAGATCCTTCATCAAGTAGATTAGCAGGATTAATACAATTTATCATTTGTTTTACAATATTGCTATCTTAAGTTTAAATACTTTGCGATTCGATATTCGATAAGTAAATGAATTAATTTGAGATAGTAATTAAACCTATAATGATTTAAGCAATGATTGTGAAATCCTTATATTTGTTGTTTTTGTTCTAGAATATCTATTTCGATTATCAACATATACTGTTTATGGATATCCATTAAGAAAGTTTCTATTTTAGCATATGAATATAATAGGTAGATTAATTATTAATTATAGATTTGTTATCAATTGCTCCTCTTAGTATCATTTCATTAATTTATGGTAAAACTGCATTAAATGGATTTAGAATTTTGAAATTATTTAAAGTGATAAGAATATTAAAAGTAAAGAGATATTTGAAAGGAGTTGACCTTTTGTATAAAAGTGTTGCAGATAGCATATCTCAGTTTTATTTCTTAATAATAGCTTTTTTATAAATTACACTTGCTTATGCGATAGTTTTATATTATTCAGAAAATTCAGAAAATGAATTAGAAATTCAAAATGCAGTTTGGCTAGGTATAGTTACAATGACTACTGTGGGTTATGGTGATTATGTTCCAAAGTCCATAATTGGCATAATAACTACTTGTATTATGGCTTTGATGGCAAATACAGTTATTTTCTCACTTCCTGTTGCTATTCTCAATATTGAATTTTAAGAACTTTATGGAAGTAAAAAAGAAGAAGAATAAATATCTATACTTAAAAAAGGAATGAGAACTGGAAGAAGAGATTCAATAAAAAATAAAGAATTTAGTTTCTTTAATTAGAGATTATAAATTATTGAATAAAGAAATAAAGAAATTTAAGAATTATTAAATAAGAGTAATAAAATGGCTAAAGAATTAACAAAAGATTTGAAAAGATTATTTCTATCAGTTAATGATGATGCAGATTAACTTCTTGATAATTTAAATTCACCTAGACCTACAAAATAAAATGTATTATTAGTTAAGGCTAATCTTTATGATAAATTGATGAGAGCTAAAAAGAAAATATAAATTACAAGCATATTTAGAAATTTAAAATAAGATTCTGATTAAGAATTAAATGAAAGTCCATTAAATTAAACTGTATCTGGTTAAATTAGTAAATAAAAAAGCTTTTTTAGAATGATGTCTGAAAGAAAATAAAATAAAAGAAAAATAGGAATAAAAAGTCATTCTTATGAAAATATCAATTAATTAATTATACTCAGAAATGAAGAATATGGTGAATTGCCTTTTGACTTTTTGAATGAAGTTCTTTTATAAATTCATGATGATATGTTTTAAGATATAGATGAACATCCAATAAATTAATAAAAGCATTCTATTATTATACCTGAAAGTAGTGAAATAATTAATAGAGAACCATCTTTTAGAATTAATTCATTATAGTATCAATCTATTATTATATTTTAAGTGGCTTTGACAGTCCTATGAATAAACTTAATTAAACTAATTGTGGAAGTTCAAATTAACAGAGACGAAAGATATCCGATTTTGCAAGTTTAGTTGAAAAGAAAACTATAATAAATTTAAAAAGTACTTCAATTCGTCCTTTTTCCACTAATGAATGTGGATTAAGAAGTATTACTGAAATATCAAAGGGCAAAAAGAAAAACTCATTTACTAAATAGCAAATTGATGAAATGCATTAAAGAACTAAACCAAGAATACCTCATTAATTTATTAATTATAATAATAATCTTAAAGATCTAGATAGTGGCAAAAATAAAGATGAATTTCGACAAAAATATTCTAGAGCATCATTAGTGGATTTATATTCTCCTCATCAATTATACTTAAATATTCAAGATTAATGTTCTTGTATTGAATGCCAAAACTATAATAATGAATAGAATTACTGATTAACTAAAAATTAACTTGAATTTTTAAATTATAGATCAAATACTTATCAAATTTTAATAGATATTTTAACTACTTATTAAAATATATTTATTATGATATCAATTAATTAAAAGTCTAATTCATAATATTGAATCTTTATATTAAATAATGATCATAAATATATTGGAATTCTAATATATTATGTATCATATAATTGAGATATTTTAAATGATTAAAATATATATATATTAATCATTGGTCTACTTATTCTTCAAATCCAAATAAACTTCTTATATATTTTGTTAGAATTCTCCTGTTAAACCTTGTCTGAGTGTTTCGTTTGTATGATCTCATTTTCTAATTATATTTTTTTGAACTTCCTTTATGTTTTTTAGATATATGTCCTCCAAGAGCTTTATGATTCTTAAATCTTTATGGGCAAAATTGACATTGATTTTTTTATCTTTTGATATTAGTTGGAATAATCTCGCACTACTATTATTAAAATGAATTAATCATTTTTGGTTTAGTTATCAAAGAGAGTTATTAACATGGTTGATTATCTTCATTGTCAATCTAAAATAGATGCCATTACTTATTTCCAAAGTTGATATGATTTTTCTTATTTAAATATACATTTGAATGAAGATTTTTGTTTTCCATCGATACAACAAGACCATTTCACTAAAAAATCAGAAAGTTCCCATAGTTATTATTAAATTTGAGTTTAATTTTTTCTAATAAATATAAAAATCAATTCTGAATGGTATAAGCTTTTAGAATAAAAATTGTTATAGATATTAAGTTTGATTTTTTTTAATTAAGTTGATAGATACATAAATCAATAAATTTAATAGTTATAACTTGTATTTAAATGACTAAGACAACAACTATATTTTAAATAAATAGGAAGAAGTATTATATTGTTGAACTTCAGAATAAATTTTAGATTTAATAAAAGTATAGAATTACTTTCTTTAAAAGGATATTTAGATATTTCAAATTATTACTATGTTTTTAATAAAATTTTATAAGATTTATTAAATATCAAAGGAATCCTCAAGTATAATGAATGAAAGCCTTTGAAGAAGTAAAATTTTTATATTATTTTTTTTTTTGGTGTCTTAAGGGTTACCCTATTTTAAATATAAATAAATTAATTCAGATATGTTTTTAAGGAACAGATTGCATTCTCTACGCAAATTAGCTTAATTTTGCACAGCTGAAAGTGTATCAGGAAAGAAGACCCCAACAACTTAAGCTCAATAGACAAAAGTAGAGAGAAATTACTAATTGTAATTCTCAAAGTCAGCATTAGTGGACTTTGGAGAATTGCCAACAGGGGAAATTCCTGAAGCCTTGAAATATGATAGACCTTAAGGTACACACATTTATTGAATTTTAAGCCTTGACTTAATTAGACAGTGGTCTCAGAGTAGTGTCTGAATAATATAATTCTCCACTAGCCTCAATTACTGTAGCTGTAAAAGCAGGATCAAGATTTGAAACTTTAGAAAGTTCTGGAGTATCAAACTTCATTTCAAAATTAAATTTAAGAGTAGAAATGAATATATATGCTAGGGCACAACAACAAAATCAAGAGAATAAGTTGAAGCTGAAATAGATTATTTGGGAGGATCATTAAAAGTGAAATAAGGAAGAGAATTATAAACATATACTCTAACTTTTTTACCATCAGAACTTGAGAGAGCAGTAAACTTTTTGGGAGACATTTTGACAAATTCATTATATTCACCAGCTTAAATTGAAGCAGAAAGAGAAGGAATCTATAGAGAATCAGTTAGCATAAATGATTAATACAGAGTAGTTGCTGAAGCTGCTCATTACACAAATTATAGAGATCATTATATGGGTTAACCTGCAGCAGGAATTAGAGATAATATTCCAAATATTACAGAAGAATAAATAAGATAATTCCATAAGGATAATTTTGTTGCACCAAATGTTGTTGTCTCTGCTGCTGGTAATGTTAATCATGAAGACTTTGTATCTGCAGTTAATAAAGCATTTAAAGGATTAGGTACATCAGTTCCAACTGAAGTACCAAATTCAGAAAAGCCATATGCTACTCCATCTATTATGGTATTCAAATTTTATTAATAATATAGTTAATGAAAGATGATGAATTAACTAACTTAAATGTTGGTGTTTTCTTTGATACTCCAGGATGGAATCACCCTGATGTTTTTGCTCTTCATTATTTCTAAAGACTTATTGGTGATTATAGAGCTGATAAACATACAGGATTCCATTTGAATGCTCCAAGTAGATAATATAACACTATGCATTCACTTCTCGGTGGATTACCTGATGTTACATACTAAAGATGTGTCTATTATGCATATTCAGATACTGGTCTTTTTGGAAATTACTTAATTGGTAATGAAGTCTTTGCAACATAAATGGCATATGTTAGTCAAATGGTTTTATCTGATTATGCTTCATCTGTAGGTTAAGTTGAAGTTTTCAGAGCTAGAGCCAAAGTTTTTAATGAATTATTAAGTTAAGAGAGTTCTGCTAAATAATCAAGAGAAATTGCTTAATAAGTTTTGTATAAATATTTCAATAAGATTTAGCTATTGGGGAAGAAGAGTTCCAAGAAGTGAATTTGCTAGAAGAATCTCTGCTCTTGATGCTGGTCATTTGACTAGAGTTGCTACAAGACACTTCTGGGATAAAGTAAATATTCTATTTGATTTAATAGGATATTTCTGTTGTTGTATGGGGACCAACTCACTTGTTAGATGCTGTTGCTCATTATAATAGATCATGGAAGAGAAGCACCTTGGGTGGATATGCATAACCATACTATGAGGGTTGATTCATTAAATAATAAATATAAAGTTTATTCAATTATTTTTTACTCTTGTTTTCTCTTTGTAATTTATTCTGAAGAGTTGTATTGGATTTTTAAATTAACTATAAATTTATAATGAAATATTTACTTTTCTATAGAACCTTTTTATAAAATGCTGAATTTATCATCAAGACAAGGACTTTCATCCTCATTCATTTAATCTTAACTCTTTACAGTAAAATCCATAATAGATGGATTATTCATTAGTCCTAATTATAATTCTACAATAGAATTATAACAATTAGGTTTGACATCTAAACTTAATTTATGCACAACTCTAATCTTATTTTGTGCAGATGTACTTCTTTCTGCTTAGATTGGAGTGTTTATTTCATTATGAAATGATCCAAATCTTACATTTCTTTAATAGGCTATCATACAACTGACATCTGGTTGAATATCACTGTATTATTAATTTGATTCATTAAATGAACTTGTGCTTTTATGTCTTAAATTTAATCTACTTTCATAAGGTAGAAGATTATAAGAATTATTGGCAATTGAAAATCTTCCATTTGAATCTCTCTTAGATTATCCTGTATCATCAAACTCTTCATTTTATTTTTACTTCTTTGGTGAATAGATTTATTAAATTAAATGTGATTAATCCATAATTTTTATAGATTACTACTTTTTAGGAGAAACAGAACCAGATTTTTTATCTTAAGCATTTTCATCTAACCAATCAAATCTATATTCAGCTTATTGTTAAATAGCAACTCTTCTGAATAATGATTAAAAGTATCTTAATTAACTAATAATGTTACTTATAATCTGGTTTTTCTCTATAACTCATTTTTTTCACTAAATCTATGAATTTCATAAATTCAATAGGCAAGTCTTGGCATAATTCTTAAGATGAAATTCTCATTTTTAATAATCCAACTATTTTAACTTTCTCTTCTTCATTTTTATAATCTACATTTTACCATGGAAGACTTCCCTTCAATAAAAATCTCTATATTGTATCAATATTACATTAACATATAACCTAATGATTCAAGATCATCTTTTCTAGATAATTCATATCCTTTATGTGCTGCTATACTTGCATATCTTGAAGTTCCTAGAAATGGCTTATTATCTTTAAATGGACTAATATTAACTTACTTTTTATACATATGTTTATCATCTTTATCTTTAAAATGTTTTGCAATTCCAAAGTCAACTAAATATATTAAATTTTTCTCTTTCTCTTTTCCAACCAATACATTTTCAGGCTTTAAATCTCTATGAATCACACCCCTGCCTTGAATAGAAAATGTACTTATTGTGAATATTTTCAAGTATGGTTAGCATCTAATCTGCAATACTCAAAACACAAGGCAAACTAAATCGTTTTCTCTATCTCATATAATGAGTAAGATCTCTACCCAACAGCTAAATTACCATTACATTATTCCCTTAATCTTTTCCTGCCCATTTCAACCTAGGAACTTACTGCACTCCTTATATTGATCTCAGTATTTAAATCTATAGATATTGCTATTACTCAACCTCTCTATCTAAACTTAGTAATTCATCCACTTCTAACTTTTCAACCTTAATTGCCACATGGTCTGATGACCGTAAATCAACTCCTTAATACACTATGCCAAATGAACCTGAAGAAATCCTTTTTTTTACAACAAATTAATTATTGAAGATCTTTTATTGCATTCCAGCCATTTAATTTAATATTTATAAATACTAGTTATAGTCATTAATATAAATTAAATACCACATAACTCATAATCATTTATGAGTTTCCTCTTATTGCGATAAAATATAATTTATATATCTAAAACGCAATAAGTTGAAAAGTAATAAATAATACATAATTAATTTATCAAAATCAAAAATTCAGAAAATTAAATGTTTAATAAACCTAATATAAAAAAACAAATATTTTTATATTAAGTTAATATCAGGGCTAAATTTAAATCTAAATCCATAAATGTGATTTAAATTAAAAGGTTTTATTATAAATAATCATATATTAAATTTCTTAAATACTGGAAAACTATTATAACTCAATTTATTAATAAACTAAAAGATAAAATCAATTTTTATTTTAAATATAATTTGCTGCGAATGCTGAATCTATTCAAATTAACTAAACATTTAACTAGATCATCATATTACATTGAAGTTAATCAATTAGAATATTTTAAATCCAAAAGAAATTTAATAAATAAATTAAAATAAGTAATTAAAAAAATTGTAATATGTTACACATTTAATTAATATTATTATTAGTAGAAAACCATTTAAAATATTTATAAATTTTACCAAATTGATTGTTTGGAGTATTACGAAATCTTTATTTGTTTTTCTAATTCAAAGGAAAGTTAGCTGACCATTATTAAATTATTACTCTTAGTAAAACAATAAATAAAATAACATGTAATCAAATAAATTGAATCATTAAACCCTTTTTAATAGCTTATCTTTTGTGATTTCGAATAAAATTAGGATAATTAGTAAATTACTTTTATTTTGATTTGTTACTGAAAAAATTGAAAACTTCAGGCATAAATTACTTCAATTTTGAGTTACTTTAAGATTATATCTTTATAAAATTGCAAATAACTTGTGTTAAAACTAGAAATATATCAGGCCTAAGACTTATCAGGAATTTAAACTAAAGAAATAACAAAATAGATATTATAGTATTATATCTTAGAATTTATTAGGTTAAAGACCAAAATGAATTAGATGATCGCTGTCAAATATTTAAGAAGTTCTTTTGATTTCAAAAAGAGATTCCTTGAATAAGATATATCTTTGTGAACAATAAATTTATTAAATATATAAATTATTTTATTTATTTTAAATCATTATAATTTCATTCTTCAAATATTCCTTATTAAAATATTAACTCAGGATTATTTTATTTAAGCACTTTCCATGGATCTTCAAGAGCATTTTGATCTAAATATAACTTTTTTAAATTATTTAATTGTTTTAATTAAACAGGAAGATAAGTCAAATGATTGTCTCTTAAATTTAACAATTTTAAGTTTTGCAACTTGTCAATATTTTATGGAATTCTGAAAATTTCATTGTTTGATAAATCTAATAACACAAGTTCAGATAAAGATGTAAATCTATCAATATTTGATAATTAATTCTTAGCCATATTTAATTCTTATAAAGATGTTAATTCAAAAAATTCATTCTCTATATTGTGATCTTGTAAATTACAACATGATGCATGAAATACTTTTAAATTAGTTAAACTTTTAATGCTTTAT
The DNA here is from genome assembly GCA_905182975.1 of Paramecium primaurelia. Taxonomy (NCBI): domain Eukaryota; phylum Ciliophora; class Oligohymenophorea; order Peniculida; family Parameciidae; genus Paramecium; species Paramecium primaurelia. Next base: position 298,955 of record CAJJDM010000005.1, read on the forward strand.
GGTATTATTTAAATTTTGTTATTCGAAATAATCAGAATTTATAGATTATTTAAACCAAGAATCTATTCATAAATTATATTGACTCCTCTATTCCTAATTGAAATCAAATTTGATATTTTTGCTTTATCTACAATTTCTTTTAATTCTTAAGGATTTATAAATTTTTCAGATATCTGATTTTACTATTGAATTCCTCCATACTATTGTAATTTAGTAACTAAATCTTTTTCTTTCTCATCTTCTTTTGCCTTGATTTCTTCCTTTTATTATTTTGCTTTTTCAAAAGCCTCTATTATTTCTGCATCACTCAAACCTAATTTATATATTTATATAAAGAGTTTACCTTTTTTCTTAAGAAATTTTTCTATTTCAGATCTAGGGACATTTTATAAATTTGGTGTATTTATAAAGTTAATTGCAATTGCTATTCTTTTATCTTTCTCATCCTTTTCTTTCTCTTATTTAGTTTATTTAGACATTTTAATATTAAATAAATATAATCATAGCATAATTTTTATTATTAACAGTAAAATGGAACTTATTAACGTATATATTTTAGTTAATTTAGCACTTTCCTTCGAGAAGGTTTGGATAAGAGTTAACTAATCTATATTATAGACCTTAAACTAGATTAAACTTATCATAATTAAAGAAGAAAGCTGAATCAACAAATACTTCAATGAGACATAAATCTTAAAGAGATATAAATAATAATAATGTTTGGTACTAAGTATCAATAAAGAAAAGAACAAGTAGTTAACATAGTAGTGGAGATTCAGTCACTCATAGATAGAAATCTTCTAGATGTTCAAGTAGAAATCAAACTATATAAACTGTAAGATTTTGTGATGTGAAATAATTATTAATTGATGAATAAAATAAGTAGTTTATCGAAAATATAGATATGGTATATTCAAATAAACCTTAGTATTGTAGTGTTTATGCTTATGATATATAAGAATATTTGAAATCTATAGAATTATCATATTAATTAAGTGTTTAATAATACTTTCATCATTAACCTTAAATAACTTAAAAAATGAGAACTATTTTGGTAGAGTGGATTATAGATGTGTCTGTAAAATTCAGATTGAAATAAGAGACATTGTTTTTAACCATAAATTTGCTTGATAGATATATGTTAACAACTCCAGTTTCTAAGAATATATTATAATTAATTGGAGTATCTGCATTATTTATAGCAAGTAAATTAGAAGAAGTACATTAACTAATGGCAAAAGATTTGTCTTATATCACAGATAAAACTTATACAAAAGAATAAATTATATACACTGAATCACTTATATTGAAATAACTAAACTTTAATCTAACAACTCCAACAATAATTTATTTTTTAACTAGATAATAAAATATCTGTCCTTTAAAGTTAAAACATTTCTTTTATTGTCAACTTTTAATTGAAATTTATATATTATTATAACCTCAGACACATGATAGTAGTTAATTAGCAGCAGCCTCATTTTGGTTAATTAGAAAATAAAAGAAATATAATCCTATATGGCCTTAAGAATTATAAATAATTAGTAATTGTAATGAAAATAAATTACATTAAATTGTTAAAGTTCTTTAGCAATATTAGTTAGAATTTCAAACAAGATAAACTATTTTTAACTCATTATATACTAAATATTCTTAGTATAAATATTGCAGAATAATTAATGTATGAAATTACATATTTTATATATTTATTATACTTATACATTAATGAATCATCATCCAGTTAAGGTGAGAATTGCTTGTACTGTATCATTATCAGATTTTCTGAGTGCTTCAACAGCTTTACTTCTATCGCATTTACAGTGCTCCATAACCATTTTGATAGATTCTGCTGGAATACCTTCATCACTTACTTATTCTGTAGTTTCAGATGGTTTTGGTTCCTTATTTTCTTCTTATTTAGGACTATAAGATATAAATTGAATATTACACTTATTAAGCTAAATTTTCAGCTTCTTTTTTGCCAATTTAACCTGTTGGGTCATGTACTTTAGCTTCACCAATCACAATATAAGAATTATCTACATTGGCTGATTTTAAGACTTCTGGGTTATCAATATAAAGAAGGAATTATTTTCCTCTTTTAATTGTAACTCTATTAATTCCAGCTACTGGTTTCATTCCTAATTTAAGCATTGCCTTTTTGAATTTCTTTTCTCCTCTATTAGCTTTCTTGTCTTTGTCATCTCCTCCTTAATGATTGTGACCATCATCAGAATCTGAATGGCCATGATCATGAGCATGATCGTGATCGTGATCATGATGATGTTCTTAAGTTTATTCTTTTTCTTCTTTTATCTCAATCTCCTTCTCTTAAGCCATTTATTATTATTATTACATAATTTAAATTTTTCTAATCTTGATTAAATATTTCAAATGAACATAAATTAACAATAGTATAGATTTTAATATATCTAATATATAAATAAAAATGATTAGATTCTCATTGAAGAAAGGATAACAATTATTAAAAAAATAATTCTAAGCTTTCTCAACATAATAGAATCTTATAGAAATATTTATAGATGATGTTCCTCATAAAGTAGAAATATATGTTTGACCATTTATAGGTTGATCCATCAGCTACAATATTTTAAGCATGTTATTCAGCAGGTGTGATTATTCCAAGATTCTGTTATCATGAAAGATTAGCAGTTGCAGGAAATTGTAGAATGTGTCTAGTAGAAGTTGAAAAGTCACCAAAACCTGTATAATTAAATGAATATTCTAAAAGGTAGCAGCTTGTGCAGCATAAGTTGCACCTGGAATGAGAATACTTACAAAAAGTGAGAAGACTAGAATAGCAAGAGGAGGTGTTATGGAATTCATGTTAGCAAATCACCCATTAGATTGTCCAATCTGTGATTAAGGAGGAGAATGTGATTTATAAGATATTTCTGAATAATATGGGTAAACTCATTATATTCTATCATTAGATATGGAGATAGCAGACATAATGAATATAAGAGAGCTGTGGAAGATAAGAATTTTGGTCCTCTTGTAGCTACTAGTATGAATAGATGCATTCATTGCACTAGATGTATTAGATTTTCAGATGAATATGCTGGTGTAACTGAATTAGGAACTAGTGGAAGAGGAAGAAATACTGAAATTGGTACATACATTGACAAAATGATCACTAGTGAATTATAAGGAAATCTAGCTGATATTTGTCCAGTTGGTGCTTTAACCAATGGACCATATGCATTTACATCGAGACCATGGGAATTAAAATCATATGATTCTGTTGATGTTTTTGATACTATCATTCCACTTATTTAAATTGATACTAGAGGAGCTGAAATTATGAGAGTTTTACCTAGAATTCATGAAGAAGTCAATGAAGAATGGTTAAATGATAAATCAAGATAAGCTTTTGATGGATTAAAAAAATAAAGATTAACATTACCATTGGCTAGAGATGCTCAAGGCAATTTTACAGATTTATATTGGGCAGATGCTATATAATAAGCAGCTAAGAAATTATAATCTGTTAAAGGAGAAGAAATTGTTGGAGTTATTGGAGAATTTGCTGATTGTGAATCTATTGTTGCTTTAAAGGATTTATTAAATAGATTTGATAGTGATAATTTTGAAATTAGAGGAACTGGTGTCCCCTAATTAGATGCAGATTTTAGAGCTAATTATTTATTCAATTCTAGAATTACAGGAATTGAAGAAGCTGATGTTCTTTTATTAGTAGGTACAAATCCAAAAATTGAATCACCTTTATTAAATTCAAGAATCTTAAGAGCTACTAGAAAAAACAATTTAAAGGTATTTTTGGTTGGACCAGCAAATGATTTAACATATAATTATGTCCATCTTGGTAATAATGCTTCAATTCTTGATGAAATTGCTAATGGTACTCATCCATTTGCTGCAAGACTTAAATCTGCTAAATTGCCTATGATTTTAACAGGAGCTGGTGTNTGTGTCTAGTAGAAGTTGAAAAGTCACCAAAACCTGTATAATTAAATGAATATTCTAAAAGGTAGCAGCTTGTGCAGCATAAGTTGCACCTGGAATGAGAATACTTACAAAAAGTGAGAAGACTAGAATAGCAAGAGGAGGTGTTATGGAATTCATGTTAGCAAATCACCCATTAGATTGTCCAATCTGTGATTAAGGAGGAGAATGTGATTTATAAGATATTTCTGAATAATATGGGTAAACTCATTATATTCTATCATTAGATATGGAGATAGCAGACATAATGAATATAAGAGAGCTGTGGAAGATAAGAATTTTGGTCCTCTTGTAGCTACTAGTATGAATAGATGCATTCATTGCACTAGATGTATTAGATTTTCTGATGAATATGCTGGTGTAACTGAATTAGGAACTAGTGGAAGAGGAAGAAATACTGAAATTGGTACATACATTGACAAAATGATCACTAGTGAATTATAAGGAAATCTAGCTGATATTTGTCCAGTTGGTGCTTTAACCAATGGACCATATGCATTTACATCGAGACCATGGGAATTAAAATCATATGATTCTGTTGATGTTTTTGATACTATAATTCCACTTATTTAAATTGATACTAGAGGAGCTGAAATTATGAGAGTTTTACCTAGAATTCATGAAGAAGTCAATGAAGAATGGTTAAATGATAAATCAAGATAAGCTTTTGATGGATTAAAAAAATAAAGATTAACATTACCATTGGCTAGAGATGCTCAAGGCAATTTTACAGATTTATATTGGGCAGATGCTATATAATAAGCAGCTAAGAAATTATAATCTGTTAAAGGAGAAGAAATTGTTGGAGTTATTGGAGAATTTGCTGATTGTGAATCTATTGTTGCTTTAAAGGATTTATTAAATAGATTTGATAGTGATAATTTTGAAATTAGAGGAACTGGTGTCCCCTAATTAGATGCAGATTTTAGAGCTAATTATTTATTCAATTCTAGAATTACAGGAATTGAAGAAGCTGATGTTCTTTTATTAGTAGGTACAAATCCAAAAATTGAATCACCTTTATTAAATTCAAGAATCTTAAGAGCTACTAGAAAAAACAATTTAAAGGTATTTTTGGTTGGACCAGCAAATGATTTAACATATAATTATGTCCATCTTGGTAATAATGCTTCAATTCTTGATGAAATTGCTAATGGTACTCATCCATTTGCTGCAAGACTTAAATCTGCTAAATTGCCTATGATTTTAACAGGAGCTGGTGTATTAGAAAGAGTTGATGGAAATGCCATTCATAATGCTTTAAAAAAGATTGCATAAAATTCACCTGTAATTAATCCATAATAAGGATGGAATGGTTTCAATCTTTTACATAAAGATGTTGGAAGAATTAATGCTCTTGAATTAGGTATCACAGCTAGAAGAAGCAGTGTACCACCTAAAGTTGTTATTTTATTAGGAGTTGATAATAATTTAAATGCTTAAGATATTCCAAAAGATGCCTTTGTTATCTATATTGGTAGTCATGGAGATGAAGGGGCTTATTATGCTGATCTCATATTACCAGGTGCTACCTATACTGAAAAGAATGGCACATATGTAATTTTAATTATGTATTTAACAAGATTTCAACTGAAGGAAGGGTCTAAACCACTAAATTGGTAGCCCTCCCTCCCTCAGGTGCAAAATCAGATTGGGAAATCTTGAGAGCTTTATCCGAGGAATGTGGATGTGCCTTACCTTATGATAGTTTAGAGGAAGTAAGTCTTTATCTTTAAATTAAAATAGGTTAGATATAGAATTGCTGAATTAGCTCCACATTTGTTAAAGTATGATTATATTGAGCCCACTGTTTTGGGATAGGTTGCATTAAAACCTGAATCCTCCAAATAAACCATTTCAGCCACTCCTTTCAGAGATCTTATTGATGTACAATATATAATTTATTTAATAGAACTTTTATATGACTGATGCTATTTCTAGATAATCAGTTACTATGGCTAAATGCTCTACAGCATTTAATCCTCATAAATTTAGCACATTTAAATAATTATGATATAATATTCATAAAATTTATAGCAATAATATATATCAAGCCATTTTTTTACTTACAGGACTCAAATTGGATCTTTGTGTATGATAGACTTCGAAGATCCCTTTAGGATTATTTTTTAATGGACTATTGATTCGAGCAGTTTATGAACCTCCTTATTTTAACTTTGTTGATGATTTCAGATCCTCAATATAAATATTAACTATATTGTTTTAGTTGATATTGTAAACACCACCTCCCTTTTTTGTTGAACCTTATACACAAATGTTATTGGTTATTCTTAAAGGATCCTTTGAATTATCATGTTTTTATGGTTATTTTGGAGGAGACCCCTTATAGTTTCCAACAGCATCTTGAGATTTTGTTCTATAGTGCATTAATTAGGCATTAAGAATAGGAGCCTACAAATTATTATTAGAAATCAAAGTGGATTTCTTTTTTTAATCAGAATTTTTGACTTACAATCCTTTTAATGTTGATAAGGCATATTAAGTAAACTTTTATGGTAATTTTTAACTATATAAAGAGATATATTAAAATGATACATATTTTTAGATGTTGTTTTCTATAAGGTCTATTCTCCAGTATTATATACGCTCTATCTCTAGACTCTGTCTGTAGCCAAAGGTTGTTTACCTATTAATTATAAATTTTAATTATACTTTTATTATCATCTTCATATTTTTAAAGTTAAGAGGCAACTCTGGTTCTTCTATTAATGGATTATCAATAATAATTACAAGAAATTAACTTAATAAGATAACAAATCAGCTGATTACTTTTATTTTGAATTTTATCTACTTGGTAATCTGAATTAACATTCTGTTGTATTAAAATTAGCACTCACTTTTCTTTGAGAATTAGAGTTTTAACAGTTATTAACTTTTTATTGTTTCTACATAGTTTACTATTATTAAACAAAATTGGCAAATCCTTCAATTTGTGAGTAGACTTTTTACATTAATTATGATTATTATGAATTTCTTAAAGGAGATTATTCTTAATTAGATCTTTTAGTTTATTCCCCAGCCTTTATAGAATTCTCAGCCTTTAAAGAATTTTCAGCTTTCAAAGAAGAAACCTCTCCTTGATTGAATTGCAAACGATTAATATTGATTTTATCAAAACTTCCTTAATAACTGACTTGATTTGTAGTTTTTGAATCAAAATTCTGTAATTAAGAACTTTTATTAATTTTAGGTTTAAGATTAGTCATATAGTTAGATTTTAGATTTTTAGTGATTGTTGAGAGATCCTAAGATCTTAAGAGAAAACTATTGCTTTAATCAATAGATAATAATCCTGATATTTATCCGAGACAATCATATTTTTATCCTACTTACTAAATGAAATCTCTTAATTAAACACTACTTGAAATATCTACTTTTTTTTGAAGATATGAATTAGTATCTAATTTTAAATCTTTCAATAGATATTTTAATTATCCTATTGTTAGATCTTCATCACTATGTTTTTATTTCTTCTTCTCTTTCTTTTTGGATGGTTACTAGATTTAGTGATTGAATTACTACATCCTCATCTGGAATGTTCAACTTCCTTTTAATATTTGCATATTCTAATCTCCTCTTTTTTTCATGGAACTTATTTATGGTCAAGTAAACATTTTGCATAAATAAACGAGGAATGTCTTTATGATACTTATAGTATTCTTATAATGCCTTGACTTTTTATATTGCCTCTTTTTTTACATATGATCTAAACTTATAATATCATTCTTACCTTTTCAAATACTCTTCTTCTTCTATCATACTTTCTAAATCTCTATAAAATACAACTGCAGGAGTTGACTCTTCTTCTATTATATCATTGATGTCCTTTGAATAATAATAGTTTTAAGATGACGAATATTTAGCGAATAATGCTTTGTTTAAAAGTGGAGCATAGGATTCTTCTTTGCAGTTTTTAAACTTTTAACAAAACACACAAGGAGTTTAGTTCTAGTTGTTGGGCCTATTCACCAATTAAATGACATAAATTACGGTGAACATAAGGAGGAAAATCGTTTTCTTACTGAAATTGGATTGCTTGTAGATTGTTTGCTATTTGATCTCGATGTTTTACCACCAGTGAATTACTTTTTCATTGACATAATCCTTAGCTTTTTTATAAGTTAATAATTTAATTGTATTGTATTTATAATAATTTTTAGTATTTTATATTAATTTCTATAGAAAACCTTAGTGAATAATTCTTATCATAATTGGAATACTATATAGATTACAAAATTATAAAAGCAATTTATAAATATTCATAAATAGATCTATATTTATTTAGAGAATATTAATATAAATAAATGTAATCTCAAGTCAAATAAGAATAATATTAATAATATTTGACAATTATGAATAAATTATTTATAGATATAAAAGATAAATCTTAAGATATATACAAAAAAGTTATTTATTTTAAGAATTTTTGATTTACTATATTTATATTTTATTATACTATATGGTTCATTTTTTTGTTTCCTTTGCCTACTTTCTCTTTTCTTTAACACCGACAAATTTAGCATTGTACCATTCTTATCTTAATCTTCTGTATACATTCTTTGCTCTTAATTCTTTAGAGATAACAGTAGCCTTCTCTCTTTTTGGTGTCCTTTAGAATGTGATAACCTTTGATATAGCAATATTCTTACTTCTGGATTGCTATTTTAAGCAACTGGTTGAGCAACAACCTCATTTGTAGAATCCTTAACAACTCCATTCTTAGGTTTACCTGCAACTCTAGGATAAAGGACTAATTTTGAGAGATATGCCTTTAATCTCTTAACATTATTATTCAATTCTTCTTAGTTTAAATTTCTTCTTCTATGATCAACAGCTATTCCAACTGTTCTGGCAAATGCTGAATTGAGTCCTGCTTCCTTTAATTCAATCAATGAAAATCCTCTTCCAAGTTTTTGGACATTATTATACTTGATAGTTTAACCTCTGACAACTGGACGAAGAAGCTCAACTGGTCTTGGTGATGCAGCTATTATTAATTAATAAAACACATACATAAAGCTTATGCTCTTCTTCTCAATTATCTTCTTCTTTTAGCTGCTGGTTGATTATAAAATGTCTTTACAAATCTGGTCCAATGTTTTCTCATATGAGCATTAGGAAGTTGTTAATTGTGTTTCATATAGGTAAATTTTTTTAAATAAAAAAAATGTAGATATGTAAAAACCAATATTAAATGACTTAAATTATTTATATATATATATATATATAATTTCATAACTTTTATATTCATCATAGCTGAGTTAAGTGTTTCATAGACTTTCTATTATTATTATAATGAAGAGTTACCTGACAAAAGTCTTAGTCTTTTCTGAAGGAGTTTAATTTAAATTTGGAGTGGATTCTCTGGGCTTTTATTATTAAGCTAATTCTTCAAAAGTTTATAGGTCAGTTATAGAGTTATGGAAAGATAACTTCATCTTTTTCATGTTGTTCTCATCAACCTCTTCGATTAACTTTGGTTTAAACATTAAATATGGTCTAGAAGGTTTTTATGACTATTCTTTTTTTGTAGCTTAATCAGGTATATAACCAAATTAACCTTATTATCTTCATATGAATATTTGAATGATACATTATTATATCCTATTAACTCCTTTATTAAATGATGGGTTTTTGTTCCCTTGGTGTTGGAACTGTGTAAACTTTTTTCATTATCTTAAGAATTAATTCTAAAACCTTAAATTTATTAATGAAAGTTTTCTAATAATTTCAAATATATTATTAGACATAACAATATAAATTACTATCATTCTGATCTTCAAAAATATAATNATATTTATATTTTATTATACTATATGGTTCATTTTTTTGTTTCCTTTGCCTACTTTCTCTTTTCTTTAACACCGACAAATTTAGCATTGTACCATTCTTATCTTAATCTTCTGTATACATTCTTTGCTCTTAATTCTTTAGAGATAACAGTAGCCTTCTCTCTTTTTGGTGTCCTTTAGAATGTGATAACCTTTGATATAGCAATATTCTTACTTCTGGATTGCTATTTTAAGCAACTGGTTGAGCAACAACCTCATTTGTAGAATCCTTAACAACTCCATTCTTAGGTTTACCTGCAACTCTAGGATAAAGGACTAATTTTGAGAGATATGCCTTTAATCTCTTAACATTATTATTCAATTCTTCTTAGTTTAAATTTCTTCTTCTATGATCAACAGCTATTCCAACTGTTCTGGCAAATGCTGAATTGAGTCCTGCTTCCTTTAATTCAATCAATGAAAATCCTCTTCCAAGTTTTTGGACATTATTATACTTGATAGTTTAACCTCTGACAACTGGACGAAGAAGCTCAACTGGTCTTGGTGATGCAGCTATTATTAATTAATAAAACACATACATAAAGCTTATGCTCTTCTTCTCAATTATCTTCTTCTTTTAGCTGCTGGTTGATTATAAAATGTCTTTACAAATCTGGTCCAATGTTTTCTCATATGAGCATTAGGAAGTTGTTAATTGTGTTTCATATAGGTAAATTTTTTTAAATAAAAAAAATGTAGATATGTAAAAACCAATATTAAATGACTTAAATTATTTATATATATATATATATATAATTTCATAACTTTTATATTCATCATAGCTGAGTTAAGTGTTTCATAGACTTTCTATTATTATTATAATGAAGAGTTACCTGACAAAAGTCTTAGTCTTTTCTGAAGGAGTTTAATTTAAATTTGGAGTGGATTCTCTGGGCTTTTATTATTAAGCTAATTCTTCAAAAGTTTATAGGTCAGTTATAGAGTTATGGAAAGATAACTTCATCTTTTTCATGTTGTTCTCATCAACCTCTTCGATTAACTTTGGTTTAAACATTAAATATGGTCTAGAAGGTTTTTATGACTATTCTTTTTTTGTAGCTTAATCAGGTATATAACCAAATTAACCTTATTATCTTCATATGAATATTTGAATGATACATTATTATATCCTATTAACTCCTTTATTAAATGATGGGTTTTTGTTCCCTTGGTGTTGGAACTGTGTAAACTTTTTTCATTATCTTAAGAATTAATTCTAAAACCTTAAATTTATTAATGAAAGTTTTCTAATAATTTCAAATATATTATTAGACATAACAATATAAATTACTATCATTCTGATCTTCAAAAATATAATATTTTAAAAAGCAACATACCTTTAATATACATAAATCAATAAAATATATTTTAGAAAATTCATCTTATAAAATAGAGACCTTGATAAAAAGATAAATAAATAATACAGAAATCAAAAATAGAGCCAAATCTTTCATTAATCTTTGACTTAGTATTTGAAAATTTAAATAAAAATTATAAAGCTAATAACTATAATCCAGTTCATTAAGATTAATATATAACAATCAAAATATTTCATTTAGATTCTAGTAATTAAATAGACAAAAAATCTTCATTTAGAAAATAAAAAGATTACATACTATAACTGTATTAATCCTCAAGTATCTTAACTTAATCTTGTTATTGAGTAATCATCAATCAATACCTTGTATTTATATTTTTACTTGCTTTCATATTAAAATAGTTATAACTTTATTTTGATAATTAAGTAAATTTATTTAATCATTTTATTTTTTATTACACATTTTTGTAGCATTTATTACATATAATAATTTTTGTAAATAAAAATATTAAGTGATAATCAATCTTTACTATTCATTTATAAAATAAAAAATTAAAAAATAATTTCATAGATACAGATGAGACTTTATTTATAAATTTATATTGCCTCACAGTACGAAAGGAAACTCTAATAAATTAAAGTAATATTTTATTTAAAATGTTGCCTTTTAATTGGATTTATACATAAATTTTCTATTATCATTAGGTATTTCATAATTTATCAAAATCTAAAGAAGATCTTTTATCTTATTTACTCATAAATTTAATAAGCATTATAATTTAAATAATCTAAGCCTTTTGTTTTTCTTTTGATTCTTAATTCTATATTAATAAATGAATTTAAATTGAATTTTATCATGCATCTTGAGAATAAAAATTTAATAGACATTTTTAGTAGAAATTCTTATTAGTATAAGCATAAAAATAAAAGGAAATATTAAACTGGATTATTTTTCAAAACAAATTGAACAGACATTTAAAGAAGGCATATTATGAAATTAGAAATTATCATTAATATTTAATTTATGATAGTTATTATATCATATTATAATCTTCAAATATTTAGATATATATTATAAATTTGAAGAATTAACACATTTTTATTAGTAATCTTAAGAATCATTTGATTATTTTTAAACAAAATTAGGTAAAATAGATTTATAAATATATTTTAAAGTCTTCCTTTACTTTCTTAAAAGTCTCACCATTTTCAATTAAATTAAAAAATTTATACTCAACTTTTTTAAAAATATCTTTAAATCCATTTAACCAATGACTACTGATATTATTTATATATACATTTTATTTCAAATATGAAACCAAATCAATTAGAAAATTTAGGAACTGAATAAGAAAATTGTATTTATTATAACTCAACCAATATGCTAGGCAATCATACTTTGCATGGTTAATCAGGTAGACTATTGCTTGAAAGTGGTTAGAAATCAAATTATCAATTGGTTACAAGGATTAAACAAAATTTAAAAAACAACAAGGAAACCTAGAAACAAATTAGAGCCTCAGATTTAGTAACAGACAAATCGTATTTATAATTGAATAATCTAGGTAATCTATTGGGAACTTTGGTAAGCATTCTTAAGTTTAATTATCTCATTATGGTCCTTATTATGCAGGTAAACCACCTAAGAATAAAAAAAACTTTGATGAAAGTCCTTTTCTTATAGATTCACAATTTGAAGAAGACATTGAAGGATTTAGCAATAAAGCTTGGAAGAAATATCCTTTAGAAATTTTAATGATAATCTTAAGGTTTATTAGTTTTATTACAAAATCAAACTTTGCCACTAGTTTTAGATTGGTTAATAGAAATGTTTTTGAAATTATAGGAGATAAAGCAGCTTACTTCCGATATTACTTATTTAATGATTATTTCAAATATGAAGTATTAATTTATTTAATTCAGAAACCTAGTCCTTATGAAAAAATGAAATATTAATTGAATCAGCAGGTTTTTGTGCCTTTAAGAAAAATGAAGGTTTATAATTTCTTGAGCTAAAATAAATTAATATTAAGACCAGAATCTTTTACATCTATAGCTTGGAATATTTACATATTAACAATTTTAAATATGAATGTTTTATATGTAAGTGCAAGAGTTTCTTTTAAGTTTGATACAAGCAATTCATTTGATGATAGTTTTTAATAATTTAGATAGATATTATTTGATGTTTTACCTTCTTACTCTTTTATTTTGGAAATACTATTTAAGTTTAATACTTGTTATTATCATAAAGGAACAGTAATAGAAAATAGATATTAAATAGCAAAGAATTATATTCGAACATGTAAAATTTTAATTAAAATTATTTATAGCATTTTTTTTTGATGTTTTTGTAATAATTCCATTTTTTTTAAGTTTAAGATTTTAAGTTGATTATTTAGATTTAGTTTTGATTTTAAAAGTATTTTAGATAAAAAAGTTTAGTGGTCATTTGTTTGATAGATTAGAACTAACTACAAATTAAATTGCCATATTTGATTTAGTAAAATTAGGATATACAATCCTAGCTGTTGCTCATTTTTGTGCTTGTCTTTGGTTTTTAGTAGGTTCAACTGGAAATGATTAGATTTCATGGGTTATAAAAAATAATCTAATAGACGAACCTTGGCATACTTAATATTTAACATCTTTTTATTTCAGTATAGTTACTATGACAACTATAGGATATGGAGATATAACTCCATTAAATTTAAGGGAAAGAATTTTTACAATATGTATGACTGTAGCTGCTGTTGGTATATTTGGATATTCTATTGGTAATATAAATAGTATTTATGCTGAATGGAGTAGAAAAAGTTATGAATTTAGATAGAATATGAATGCTTTAAAAAAGTATATGAGATTAAAAGGATTAGATAAGCATTTAGCAGAAAAAATTAGAAAATATTTTGAATATGTTTGGTGTGATGCAGAAGAAGAAAATGATAGAGAAGCATTTAAATTTGCTGAATAAATACCTACATAATTATTGGAAGAAATGAAAATAGATATTAATATGAAAGTTGTTAAAAGAATAAGCTTTTTGACTCAAAACTTTAGTGAATAATTTTTAATCTAATTATCAAAAAATTTAATAGAAGAGAAATATGCACCAGAATAAATCATTTATAAAGTAATTTATATATTCTTTATTATTAGTAAAATGAGGAAAGTGATTTTCTTTACATATTATAGAAAGGAGAATTATAATTTTATATAAATTTAAAAAATAAATAGGAATCATAAAAAGTATTAGAATCAATTACAGGAGAATCTTTGCCATTTGGAGTTTTAGAGTTTTTTTAAAAATAAAACTATTAAGTATCATGTAAATCCACTTAATTTACTTATGTACTTAAAATACATAGAAGTTAATTTATTGAAATTTTATTATAAAATTCAAAAGATTATGTAAAAAATTAGTTTATATTATATTAGTCTACATTTTGTTAAATGAAAGATCAAGTTACTTTCCTAAATAAATAAGATATAGTTGATGTTACTTGTAGAGCATGCAATAAAACTACTCATGTAATTAAAGAGTGTCCAATGGTATGTGGATATCCAAATAGAGCAAAAGTCTTATTAAATTACCGTAGAAATGTACCATCAGATAGAAAAAGTTTTAAAAGAACATTTAATAGAAGGATTGATACACTAATGGAATCACATGATGTTAAAAATAGTATATTACTATTTATATGCAAAAATAAATTAATAGAGGATCTTTAAAGGCAATCTACTGGTAAAACATTATTTAATATAGAAAAAACAAATGAAAATGAATCTGATATAGAAAGTAATGAATCATTAAAAATTGGATATAATTTGACAATATCATAGTAAATTGAATCAAAAAGGCCACTCTCTTTTTAAGGTTGTAATGATGCCTTATAGGATGATGAATTAGTAATAATTGTCATAATATTTTAGTAATCAAAAATTAAAGAAATTGTAAAGTATTTAAAAAAGAAATAATCTACATACTCCCATTAAGAAAGCAAAACATGTTTAAAATAAGAAGAAAAAACTTAAAATTTCAATTTCCTAATGAAAGGTTCTGATAAATCTAATTAATTGCTACCTTAATAATTATCAAGTGGATCTGAATATGCTTATTAAGATTCAAATAAAAGGGGATCAAGAGCTTAAATGCCAAAATACAAAAATTTGATTGATGTTATTATTCAAGGAACAATGATTACATCACCTAATAAGATTGTAGCATCTGAATAAGTTGAATAAGAAGAAGAGACAGGTAAAATTAGAGGCCAATATATTGAAATATTTGAAGGATTTGAGTAATATAAGAACTTTGAAAATTATTTAAAGCATAATAATCTTGGGTTTATTATAAAACTAAGAGAACGTAAGAAATACAAAAGATGATGTATTAATATATATATCATACATATTTAAATTTTTGATTCTTTGCTTTAGTTCATTCTTTTTTAACTTTTTCTGAAGTTTTTTCATTCTCAGATGAAATATCCAAAATCTTAGGGCTAATCAAACCATCACATATTGCTCCACTTATTGCAAGGAATAACATAGCACCTAAGATGATTTAATTACCTCCAAATCTTTCAGATTTATATAATATATGGTTATAATTAATTGCAGCATACAGAAATAAGACAGGAATTTGAAGAATATAAAGAATTGCAATTCTAAATTTTAATAAAAAATACCGATTCATTGTTATAAATGAACATGCAATAAAAACATATCCAAGCACATTTCTCATTGAAAGATACACATCAACATTACTAAGAATTGAATTTTCTAATCTAGCTGTTTCTCTTACCATTCTTTCAAATCTTTCCTATAATTAGAGATTATTTAATACTTATTCCCAAGGATCTAATAATAAACTCATTCCTATAATTCCTAATCCAAATCCAAAAAATAAAGATGAAAGTCTTTACATAATATAAATAAATTATAATTAATTTTTTAATTATGTTTGAATTTATTATGATATTTAAGCTATCTTGATTTTTTATATTTATTATTATAAAAAATTGATTTATATCATTCTAAAGTTTAATTTAAGAATAAATCATTTGCTAATATAAATATTATTTGATAATAAAAACTAAAAAAATATAACTAATAATCTTTTCTAAAGGATTAATTTTATATACAATTATTATTTAAATTCATTTTAATTTATTTTGAAATATAGTAGTAATTTAATAACTTATAGATTCTAAATTCTTATAATTATCTACTAAATTTTTATCAGATTCTATTAACCATTCATCATCGAAACATAATGTTTGGTTTTAGAAGGTTTTTAATTTAGGTTTTTTTAATTTATCAGGTAAAGTTCTAATTCGAATATTAGAATTATGTTCACATTCATTAGGAATAACATACTCTGAATCTTCACTTATTTCATCTATTGAACTTTAATTCAATCCTTCAATTTTAGAAAAAGGACTATGGCTACTTCCTCTACTCTTTTAATCTTTTATTATTTATAAAAAAGGCTGATGTTGTTTCATCATTGTAGGACCTGTAGTTCTACGTTTGACAGGACTAGCAGATTAAGTATTTAGATGCCTATAAATTTTTATATTTAAATTTTACATAATTTACTTAGAAGATAATTTATCAGATTATTAATTATCTTCAAATTATATTGTTCCAAAATGAGAAAAATTTCCTGTCAATGTTGTATTTTATAGGTCCCAATCATAAAAAGTATCTAATATTATTTTTGAATTTTTAGCTGCCTATTAAAAAAGTTTTATAATTGCTTTATAGTCTGGTTCAGTTGCATAAGTCAATTTTCTTAAGTAACTTAATAATTTAATACTGTAAATTACTCATAAATTTTTTTAAATTCTATTGGAAGCTCATTTAATAGTTCATTTGTTTTTAAAAGTTTCATTTCTCCAACTTATTCAATTTTGAAATCACTATGTATTTGTTTAATATTCTACCAAGGTAATTTACTGATATATAGTGATATAATATCTTTACCCAAAAATAAAGAATAATAACACATAAAACATTGATTCAAGGTCATCTTTCCTTCCTAATTCATTTCCTTTATGAGCTGCTATTGATGCATATCGAGATGTACCAATAAATGGTTAACGATCTTTGAAAGGTCTAAATATAATAATTTTGTACAAAATTGATCCATTTTTTTTAAGATAAATTTTACTAATTCCAAAATCAATTAAATAGAACTTATTATTTTCATCTATCATAATGTTTTCTGGTTTAAGATCTCTATGTAATACTCCTCTCTGATGTATATCTTAAAAGACTTTAACTAATTTAATTGCTATTTATAATGTAGTTTTTAGACTAAATTGTTTATGTTTTTTTATCAAAGTTGATAAATCTTTTGATAAAAGTTATAAAACAAGGACATTAAAATCATCTTCTTATCCAGAATAAATTAATTATGGTATTCCTTAAACACCTTCTAGTCTTCTTATTATGTCAATTTCTTTTTCTAATGAATGATGATGTTGATTCTCAGGTTTTTCAAATTTAATTGCTACTTGTTATTCAGACTTTTAATCATAGGCTAACATTACAAATCCAAAACTGCCAGCTGCTAATTTACGAGATATGATAAATTGATTGTTAATTTTTAGAGATTTCATATAAATTATTCTTAATTAATGGAAAAAATATTAGGATTAGTGGATAGCCAAAAATTTCAGGATGCTATTGAAGAATTGACTGATATATTAGAGAGTGAATTACCAAGTCCAAAACTTGAAACTATAGAAGTGTTAAATAGGATTTTAAGTCAAAGCACTAAGAGACAGGATTTGTAAATAGCAATTTTAAGACTGGCAAAATATGAGAATTCAGAAAGATATTGTAATTTGATTATGAATTTGGCAAGACTATACATTGATTTAGGATAATTGAGTACTGCAAAATAAGAGTTAGAAAGGTTAAGGAATATTGAAAATAAATATATTAAATGCATACTTTAAGGATTTGATAGAATGTTCAATTAAAAAAAAGAAGATCTATAAAAAGAGGATTAATGGGAACAATTTTAATTATTAGAAAAAGAAGAAAAGGATTTAGATTATTTTTCATAAGATGGTTTATGTAGTTATTTAATACCGGCAGATTGGTTTTAAAAATGGAGACTATATGTTAAAAATGAAGATCCATTAGTACTTGAAGATCCAATTATGGGATTAAATGTTACAAAATTAAGATAGTTACTTAATCTTAATGAAGATTCTATTAATGAAGAGACAGAAGTAATACCAGGTCCAATTGATAGTTCAAGATTACTTTAAATTAAATGGAATTTACTACCTGATCCTACTTAATCAAAATAATATTTGAATTATGTTTTAAGAAATGATTTGAGAGAAGGAGTAGATTTTGTACATGTAAGCGGAAAAGTATTTAAATTTTTTGAAAAAATTTATGGCGCAATTGTTGTTAAAAGATTAATTGTAAAATAAGAAGAGTAAGAGAGAGCAATAGTAGATGTAATCATTATGATTAATATTTAAGTTAATTCCAAGAGTTGTAGAAATAATGATTCTTGAAAATTAATTAGAAGAAGCATCTTTATCTGTTAATGGATTTGAATAAGTATAAGAATTAACTAGAAAAATAAGAGTAATAAAAGGTATTGGCAATGAAATCAGATGGTGGAAATTTAAAGATCTATAAAGTTAAATGGATTGGATGTCAATGATATAAAAAGGGACATTCATTAAAAGTATCAAAGGAAAAGAATTAGATTTCAAAATTAAAATTGATGATTTAAATTTAACTACATAAGATATTCTCATATGTGAAATTAAATAAGGTAAAAGTTGGTAATTAACTGCTGAAATGAATGCTGTACAATAAAAAGAATAAAATGTATCAGAACTCTATGCAAAATTTGGCATTAGTAATGTTCCTAAAGTCTTATCTGATAGTAGAAGAGGAATGACAGGTTTATAGAATTTAGGAAATACTTGTTTTATGAATGCCGCTCTCCAATGTCTCAGTAATACCTATGAATTTACAGAATATATGGTTTATAATCATTTTGCATAACATTTGAATCCAAATAATGTTTTAGGAACTAAAGGATTTTTAGCAGCATCATATGCCGAATTAATGAAATCTATGTGGTTTGCAAATTATTCTAGTGTTTCAGCTATTGATTTAAAAAAAGTAATAGGAAAATTTGCTCCTTAATTTTATGGATATGGTTAATAAGACTCTCATGAATTTTTGTCATATCTCTTAGATGGATTACATGAAGATTTAAATAGAATACTTAATAAGCCTATAGTTACAGATATAGAAATTACTAATGAAAGTGATTAATAGGCTTCTGAAAAATTTTGGATTAATTATACTTTAAGAAATCAAAGTAAAATATAAGAACTTATGGTTGGACAATACAAATCAACTTTAGTTTGTCCTATTTGTAGTAGAATATCAAAGACATTTGATCCATTTATGAGTTTATCATTACCTATACCTAGTTTTTAATCTTTTCCATCTTCTTTGTATTTTATACATGATGATAGTGAAAATATACCTGCTAAAATAAGTTTACAATTAAGTACTGATATGACAGGATTAGATATATTAAAATAATTAGAAAATCTTTTAAATGTAAGTCACAAAAGAATGAATATGTTACTTATAAAAGAACATTAAATTTAGGAGAGAGTGACCTATGATAAAGGTGCCAAATGGATTAATGAACATAATGGAATTTTGTTTGTTTAAGAAGTTGAATCAAATATATAAAATTTGAAATAGAATTAAATAAACGTAGATTTCTATTATGTAGCTAGGGGAACAAAAGTTTATGAAATTGATAAAATATTATCATTTCCTAGATAAGTTGTTATGAATAGAAATTAAACATCATAATAACTTTATGGATTAATTTACTAAAAGTTTAGAATTCATTTAACTTTGGCAGTAAAAGAATTAACTACTAAAGAATTTCCATTAAAAGATGAATTTTTATCATTACCTAAACCTAAAAATTTAGAGGAATTCATATAAGAATTTTCAATATTAATATAAAATTAATTATAACCATTTATTTTAAGAACAAAAGATAAAATATTTGGTTTATTAAATAAGGAAATCTAATTTAGTGTATTATTTTACATTATTCTAGGATAACATAATACTTGATATTTCAGGTTCTAATCTTTCTATTGAAGTTATTATTTCAGATTATTTAGCAAAATCTTATCAAATTTTAAAATTACAAAGATGCAAAGAATTGACAACTAATGATACAAAATCTTAATAAGTAAAAAAGGGTGAATATGATTTGGATGATTGTCTAAGAGCTTTTACAAAAGAAGAAATACTAGGTAAAGGTGATGAATGGTATTGTAATAAATGTAAGAAACATGTTCAAGCATCTAAAAAAATGGAAATATATAAGGCTCCTTAAGTAATTATATATATTTTTTATAGATATTAATAATTCATCTCAAGAGATTCAAAACTAATAGAATATCCAATTTAGGTAATTTTTACTTTAGTAATGGAACATCGAAGATTACTTCAATGGTGTAATTTCCACATGAACTTAATTTAAATAATTTTGTGTTATCCAAATAAGCTGGAGATAATTAAAATTATATATATGATCTTTATGGAGTGGATAATCACTACGGTGGTTTAGGAGGAGGACATTATACAGCATATGCTTATAATAGTGTTCTAAATAAATGGATAGATTATAATGATTCAAATACTAGAACAACAAGTAACAATGTAGTAAGTGAGGCTGCTTACTTATTGTTTTACAGAAGAAGAGATTCTTAAAAGTGTTAAATGTTCAAATGATATATCTATATAATATATTCATACAATATATCACATATTTAATATTATTAAAAGATGATAATCTATTCTAAATTTTTAATTGATTGTTTACTTTATATACTTTAATATTTAAAGACCATCTCTAAAAGTATATGTATATTCTCCTTTTAATAATAAATTATATTTCAATTATTTCATAAAAATAATGATATTGCCTGAAAAAGTACTTTAGAAAGCTAAATCAGAATTAAAGAATTGGAATTAAACTTCTTTAAGTGTTTTAGAAATGAGTCATAGATCACCAGAATATCTATCAATCCATAATAAATTGTTGAATGATTTAAGACTACTATTTAATATTCCTAAGAATTATCAAATAATCTTAATGTAAGGAGGAGCCACTTTGTAATATTCTGCTATACCATTGAATTTATTACATAAACATGAAACTGCTGGATATATAATTACTGGAAAATATAGTTAATAAGCTTACGATGAAGCTAAAAAATTTTGTAATCCTAAAATTATTTCTCTTGGAGAAGTTCCTCATTAAGACATTACTTATTTATTTTATGTTGATAATGAAATGAATGAAGGAATTTAAATCAATTAACTTCCTCTTTATTTTGAAAATAAAATAGTTGTTTGTGATATGACATCAAGTTTAGGAACTAAAATTATAAATGTTGAAAAATATGGATGCATTTTTGCATCATTATAATATAATTTAGGAATTCCTGGGTTGAGTATTGTTATAATTAAGGATGAATTAATTGGAAAAAGTGATAGGACCATTCCATCTATGGCTGACTATTAAATTATGAAAATTAATAATAGTATATATAATACTATACCATGTTATAATGTTTATATAACTGGATTGATAACTGAATACTTATTATAAATTGGATTAGAATAG
Organism: Paramecium primaurelia; assembly: GCA_905182975.1. NCBI lineage: Eukaryota > Ciliophora > Oligohymenophorea > Peniculida > Parameciidae > Paramecium > Paramecium primaurelia. Next base: position 320,832 of record CAJJDM010000005.1, read on the forward strand.
ATTGAATAAGAATAACTCAAAAAATCAAAATTTATATATGATTTTATTGATTAAAATTCAGAATTATTCACTTAAAATTGCTGCAATAAAAATTAAAGAAGCAATAATTCTATTGTCTTTTATTCCAAAACTAATCACTGTATCAAAAATTAATTACCTTCTGAAATTTTAATTATTGAGAAAAATAAAATAATTATCTAAGTTACCATCCATACTACAATATAATAATTAGAATAAATTTGTTAATTATTGATTTTGTGATAAAAAATTATGTAGAATTAATTTACAATCAATTTAAGATCTATTTTCAAATAGATTATTATTTTTTAATTTAAAGAACATATTGTTCATTTTACCTAAGTCATTAATATATTTTTTTTATAAATTAACATAAAAATTAAATTTGTTAATTAAAATATGTACACTTTTCTATAAAAACTTAAGACCTTGAAATGCTCTTGAATGATATTTCTTGATGATCTTCCACTTTTAAGCCTTTTAAATATTTGTGTTCCTCTCATAGTTATATTATTTCCACTATATTCTAACTTAAATGGAACTAATTAGTTTTCCTCTAGATACATGTATTCCAAATATCAGGTAATAGAATTAGAATGATTGTAAAGTTTTAATTTTAATTCATTAATATTTATATATGAATAAATATCAAACACTCATTTATCTTTTTTTAGTTTCCATAATTTTAATTACATCTAATTATTGTCTTAATTAAAATCCTCTAAGTTTTTCCCACTTAATGAAATTTTCCTTAGGAATATATAAATATGGATCTTCTAAAGAAGCCTTTGCACTTAATCTGAAAATTGAATTAGGATTCATCATTCTACAAATTAATCTTCTTAATTTAATAGAATAGAAATCTAATTAATATATATATTATAATAAATACCAGATCCAAAATCATTTACAGTCAATCCTTATCTCAATTTCAACCATCTTTCTCCACAGGTAGGAAGAGTTTCCCCAATCATAATTTCATAAATCGAAGCACCAAGTGAGAAAATATCTGATTTACTTAAATCTGATTAAGTCGTAAGCTAAAATTCTAATAATATTTATATACATTTGATAGAATTTCAGGAGCTAAATATCGAGAATCTCCTTCATTAATATCTTCTCCTTTTTTTAATTAAGTCAATCTAGATAAACCTAAATCAGCTAATTTATAACAGCCTTCAGTTTTGCTATATAAAATATTATCTGGTTTAACATCAAAATGTGTTATAGATTATTCATGTAGAAATTTCAAACCTTATAAAATATCCTTCAATATCTTTTTAACTTCAAATTCTTCAATTTTTTAATTTGATTCTTTTCTTAATTCCTAATTAATAATAATTATATAATATTACTTAAAGAGAAGTGACATTATAATCACAATACTCCATTTATAAATAATAATAACATCTTTCATTCCAAGCAGTATAATATCGTATTATATTTTTACATCTACCTTTAGCTGTCAAATAGGCAAGTGCTTATGCTTCATTTAGAGATTCAGCTGCATCATATGATTTACCACATCCTTGAAGTTTAACACATTTAATTGCATAAATTTGTTTATCAATATTATTTCTGCATTTATAGACAGTACCAAAATTTCCATTACCTATTACTGCTAATTAAGTATATTCATTATAATATCTAGATCTTTCAAATGTAGGACTCTCTTCTTCTGATTAATCTTCAATATCCATAGCCCATGCACTTGTCTAAATACTTTTTATTGCACTCTTTTCAGTTAAAATATTTGATTACTTTCTTTTTTTTTGGAGTGGCAGTACCCTATTTTTAAGCAGTTAATTCTTTATGTGATTTTGTTCCTTTGTTTTTTGGAGTGCTAGGAGGACTTTATTAGATTTAATCTAATGTCATTTGATTTTAAAATCTTTGAACTAAAGTAGTTCCGATACAATCATTTTCAGAAGTACTAGGAGTAATATGTGAATGATGATGTTTTTATTTGATTGGTGTTTAAGTCTTAATAGGACTAATTATTTATTGATATAGCACTACATTATCTAGAATTTGAATTATTTTTTTCCTGAATTATTGAATTATTGTATTTGTTCATCAATAATTACTTTCTTACACAATTCTGGTTCCATTTACTATTTTTCAGGTGTACTGAATAAATTTCTTGCAAGAGGAGATTAAAAATTCATTTCCAATTTGAATTTGAAAAATGCTACTTTTTATAATTAATTAATTTATGCTATACCCATTATAATATATTTTTATTTATATTTAAATACCAATGTCTCATTAAGTGAATATTCATTAAGATTTCATAATTTGAAATAAATTAGTGGATCTTTAGAATAAATTACAAAATTTCATTGATTTTTAAATTTAAGTTAAATTTAGAAAAAGAATAATATGTAAAATCATTAATATTGATCAGCAATCTATCATTAAAGAAAGTAATTATATATTAATATTATCATTATAAATAATGATATGTAGTGTATATCATATCATTATTTATAGTATAAAATTAAGTTCAAAAATATTATGCTTAATTTTAATTACACATAATTAATTTTCATTAATTGTTAGTATCAATATTAAAAAGGTTAAATAGAGTTGATAATCAAATACTCTGTTTTTATTAGGATAAGTAATCATATATTAATTAGAAATATACTAATTTATATTAAATAGATGTAATAAAGGGAAATTTAAATGAGTAATGTTTCTATTCATTGTTGATTAGCTTCTTTATAGAGCCTAAATAATTTTTTAATATTATTAAAATTCTAAATAAAATTTAATGAATCGTTAAACAAACTAACTTTCTCACAATTCCTCGACACAACTATATTATTCCCAGTATTTAAAGTAATAATAAGTGAGTCCAATTGCAGAAAGATTTGTTGGGGATGAAGTTTAAGAGCTTAGAAAATAAGTTGAACAACTCAATAAATAATTAGAATTCAAAGAATAAATGATTAGTGAAATGAGAGCTCATTAAAAAATATTGATGAATAGATTATCTGAACCTACTCATTATTAAAAAGACAACGTAGTAGAAAAAATTAAGGAATTTGAGATGCAATTAAAAGAAAAAGAAGTTTAATTTCAAAATTAATTAATTGAAAACAGCTTGTTAGTGAAAGAAAACTAGAGTTTAAGGTAAGAAATCACACGTTTGGAAAGCTTAATCAAAGACCCTTCAATACCAAAGTTCGTTAATTCAATAGTGGATCTTGTTATACAGTGTCATCCCTAAAATCATTTTCCAAATTCGAAACCCGAATTGAGAGAGTGTTGGAGGTGGTTGAAAAAGATTCTCAATGATTACATAAAACTAAAGCAACGCATTCATTGATTATTTTATTAATATTATGAATATAGATAGACTTGAAAAAATAGTGAATTTCTACATCAAGAAGTTAGGCAGTTGTTTAGAAAACAAAGAACTTAAACAATTGCTTAAACTCATTTAAGAAGCCATCAAAATCTTAAGGGATTAAAGAAAAATATCTGTATTGATGAAATCTGATGAATAAGGTCAGCACAATTCAAAACCTTAAATTGAATTATCAATTAAAGAACATATTAAATAATTGAAAAAAACAACTTGTTTGAATGGTTTCTAAAATTCATATTGAAATAAAAACTTTATACTCTTAATCATAGATAAAATATATAAAGATAAGTCATAGAAAAGCTAATCAATAAAAACTTTGAATTAAGGTTATTATATCGCAAGTAAGTAATTAAATATAAATAAAGTATCTTTTATTACAAAAATAATAGCAGATTTTGAAATATCCCTATAAATGATTAAAATAGTTTTAAGATTTTTAGAAATTTTTAACTTAAAGTATGTTAAGTAAAGTCAATTTGTTTGAAATAACTAATAAATCTTTAATTAAAAGGTTTAATTAGAATAATAATAAAAATATAGAGAGAATAATTATAAAAACTTGAAAAGAATAATCAATTTTTAAGAGTTTTTCTATTTTAATTGAATCTATGAATTTAAGTTTTGAAAATCATAGAAAAGTCTAGTCAAATTATATGAATTTAAGTTATCATATATGTAATATGATATTTTACAGAATTTTTAATAATAAATAATTTATTATCAATTATAATAATGATTTTGAATATATATATATATAACATGTCCCTTATCATAATTGAATCTTTTCTAATAAATATTTATTTAATTTTTAAAATTAGTTAACAAATATATATTAAACTTGGACTATGAAGTAGATTTAGATAATGGATGGATAATAGACAAGAAATGTAGAGTTATTTATTTTATACATAATGTACTTTCATTACTATTTCACCTTCTTGAATTTTGTGTTTTATGTTAAATCTTATGATGCTTCTCTTTTATCTTCTCCTTTTGAGAATTTCTACATCCATGTAGCTCCTTAAGGTTAAAAGTCTGCTTCTTCTTAATATTAAGCATGAGAGGAAACAGGCTTAGCTTTTCCTCTTTATGGTGCTTTCACATCTCTATAGTTTACTCCTTCCTCTAATTAATGAACTCTCTTTTCTAAAAAGGCTTTATTAGTGATTCCAAATTCAGCATCTTATCCTTCACCTAGAATAATATAATAAATATAATATACCTAATGCATCATATCTAATACACAAGGCTGTTTTAGCAGCTAATGTTCTGGAAACTTTACCTTTCAATTTAGCAGGAGCACTTCCAACTAAACTGGCTTAAAAGATCAAACCATATTTTGGTGTGTTATGTTTGGTTCTAATAGCTTTAAACAATGCCTTTTCAGCTCCTAATATTTGAACTGTTGAAGCTGGATATTTAGCTAGATTAACCAAGGATCCAGCATGAGATATCAATCTTGCTCCTACTAATTCACCAACCATGGTTGTAAGATTTGGGGCAATAGCTTACATTCTATTTTTCAAATATTCTGATAATTAGGCTCTGTAATCAGTTAATTCAATGACTTAGTCAGCCAAACAAAGAATAAATTTCTCATCTTCTTCTGTTATTTCAGTACCAAATGACACTTCTGCAGCCTATTTGACATCTGCTTCTAGATTGTCTGGTAAAATGCCAGAAAGATCAGTCTAGCTTGTCTTGATTCTCATACCAATGGCTTTAACAACTTTAGCATATATTAGGTTATCTGTTATGATTTTTCCTAATTCTGGGAAATGCCATCCAAACCATTCTCTAAGTCTCATCATATAATTATTAATTTCTTTATCTAAATCATCAAGAAGAGCAATAGCTTAGATAATCATGGTGTCCACTTTTTCAGTTGAAAATTTTAATTTATATCTAGAGAGACCATGTGCCAAACCTAAAGTCATGTTTTTGAGTTCAGCCTCACTAAGACCTTCAATTAAATTGGTTAGTTGTGATTTAATGCCTCTAAACAATTAGTCTGTTACTGGGGTTTAAATACAACTCAATCCCAACTATTCTTGAAGTTATTTAGCAAGTTTTTTATCCTAAACTATATTAATTGTATAATTAATTGATACCTGCAATTTAATCCTAAACTTCTTATGAAATTACATTCTTTTCCAAAAACTTACTGAGTTTCTTTGGTATTTTACCATTAATAAGCTTACTAGTGGCAATTAAAGCTTCTTATGTATCCTTAAATTGTTGGAAAGCAAAAGGTGTAATCCTAAGATGATGTATAGGCTTACAATTTTTTAGCTTACTTCTCATTTTGTAAGTAATCATAGATATTATCAATTTTGTTAAGTGCCTTAGTGTTAGCCACTTGGAAGAGGGCAAATCCAGCAGGAGTCTCGATTAATATTAACATATTAAAATATTTATGAATCTCTGTCCATATATTAATAATTTATTATGGATAGTGACAATAATAAACGTTTCAATTTTGATCACCTTTCTCAAAGATAGCTTAAAAATAGACTGTACAAAAACATTAATCGATATGATACTACCGAAAGAAAACATACTTAACCACTCTCTACTGCATCTAAACCATATTTGATACCAAAAATTTCAAAATAGAGATTGGAACCAATTATATCACCTTAAGTCAATTTAGGTGTGACAATTTAATAAGGTAGAATTCTTCTTGATCAATCTGCATATTAATCTGGCAAAAGTATTTGTTGTCATTACTAACTCAAGACATTAGAAATGATACTTCTTTTGCTCAAGATCACTCTAAAAAACCTAAGAATTTATCACCTTTAGAATAAAGACTATAAAGTGATTATGGAATGAGTATGTTAGATGATGTACAGAATCCTAATTCATCAGTCAATGAAACTATTTTAAATCTATTTTAATTTCCTGAGAAAAGGAAAGACACATCTATCTTAAAAAAAGAATTAAAAAAATAAAAGAAGAAATAATAATAATAATCTTATTTATCTCCTATGGATTTTATTTATTTAATAAGAACAGATCCTGAAATGGCTGATTAATTTTGTTATTTGAATAAAAGAGATCATGCTTATGATTATGAAATTGTAGAATTTGAAGATAGAAATATTAAAGAATATATGACAATAAGTGCTAGAGGAATTACTTATTATTAAAATGAAGAAACAACTTTTCTAACTATTGAAGAATGGTAAAGAGAAGTTAATCTATTTTAAGACTTATAAAAAATTGATTTTTTTAGAAAATACAAATTATGGAAAAATTTCTTTTTATGGAAAAGACTTATGAGAAAGAAAATATTAGCTAAAAATTAAGAATTAATGGTTTTAAATATGTTTTCAACAGATAAATAATTAAGAATTACTTTATTAGAAGTTAAAAGAATATGTTAATAAATGGCATCTGATATAAGATTTTTAGATACTTCAACAGCAATACCTTAAACTCTTGATAATTTTAAAATAATATAAGATAAACATATAATGTCTAAAATGGATAAATAATTTGATTCTTATGAACAATAAATTTAATAAATCATAATAGAATGTTGTTAAAAATCATTAATAAATTTTAAGGAAACTCATCGTATCTCATTACAAGAAGATGATAATGAAGAAAGAGCACCTTTATTAGTAGGTGATGAATCTGGAAAAGAAATGCCATTCACTACTGAGGCTACTATCAGAACTCATTATAAAAGGTTGAGAAAATTTGTTAAATATCTTGATTATGTAATTATGGATGCTAAATTACAAATGATGCAAAATTCAGTTGAACATATTGTTAAATAAATTAGAGATTTTAATGAATTATATAGACAGAATTTGGGAGGTAAAAGAAAAGGTTATTATGGAAAGGGTTAACCATAGTGTTGGATAATTGTTGAAGCTGTTGGTAAAGGAGATAATATACTATTTAATCCTTAAAGAGAATAACTTTTTAAATTATTTGAAAGTGTTGTTAACAATAGTGTAATACGTATAACTAATAGACATAAGGAAATGTTATCAATGGCAGAATTATAATAATATATATAAGATGATGGTAATCAATAATTGGAAAAGGTTGATGTTAAATCAATAATAAATGCAAGTGAAAACTTTCAAAATCTTTGTGGTTAAATGAGAAGAGAATTAGAAGTTGCATTTGATCATCTTGAATAATATGCTGATAAATTGAAACCTTTTTTGAAATGGTATGTAGAGAACACTGGTGTAAATATTGAAAAACAATTTACAGATAAGGATGTGGATGAATATAGAAATGCTATAAATAGATATAAAAAGTAAGATCAATTATTTTAAGATATGGAACCTACATAAGAGATAGGGGTGATTCTATTTGATAATCATAAGTTAAAGGCAAAAATAAAATCTAGTGCAATGCATTGCATAGTAGAATTATAAAGATTTATACCAGATTACATGTATAAGAAAGCAATACTATTTACAAAGAAAACAGCTCAATTATATTCTACAATTGCTATATCTCCTATTACAGTTGAATAATTTGTAAATTATATGGATGCTGTTAATGTAATTAATAATTAATTTGAAGATTTAAGTAATACTTCATAAGAGGTAACTGCAATGGCTTTACTTATGGATGAATTAAAGATTAAGATATAAGATACACATAAATAAAAATTTGGTGAATGTATATAATAAGTGAGTTAATTACGTAAAAAAGTTGATGATGCTATGGTAAATTATGATCAAAATTTAAATAAATTTAGAAAAGATATGGAAAGAATGATACCATAAGTAGATAATACAGTTAAGGATTTAAATGAAAGAGTTTCAGAATAACCACTAAGTTCTTTGTCTGCTGATTTAAATGATATGATTATATTTGTTACTGGAATTAGAAAATAAGTAGATGAATTAAAGATACATGCTAAAAAATTAAATGATTATTAAATTGCATTAAATTTAGAATATACACCATTTGAAAAATTAGAAATATTTAATAATGAATTTACATTATTAGAAAGATTATGGTGTGGTAGAAATGAATGGGTTCAAAATTATTCATTTTGGTTGAAATAACATTATACAGAAATTGATTTAGAAGAAATGAATAATGTTATGGAGAAATTATAAAAGACAGCTAATTTATGTGCTAAAGAATTAGATAAAAATGAAGTAGCTAGAGTTTTTAAATCAGATATTGAAGCATTTAGAGGAATTTATCAAGTACTTTAAGCATTGAAAGATCCAGCTATTTCAGATAAATAATGGAATTAAATTAGATAATTAATACTTGAAAATTAATAAGTATTTAAAGAACAAATTGTAGAACCATTTACTCCTTTAGATAATCCAATATATGATGTTTAATGGATTACAAAAGTTGGTTTAGATTAAATAAAAGACAAGTTAAGTGAAATTGCTTTGAGAGCAGCTAAGGAAATTGAATTAGTTAAAATGTTAGAATAAGTAGAATCAATTTGGAGATAAGCTATTATTACTGTTTAACCATATAGAGAATCAAAGGATATCTTTATATTAGGAAATAATTAAGATTTAATATCTAAGATTGATGATACTCTTTTAACTGTTAATAATATTTTAGCATCTAGATTTGTTGAAGGTATAAGATCTGAAGTAGAAAGATAACAATCTTTATTAAGATATTTTTAAGAATTATTTGATGAATGGAGATTACATCAAAGAAACTGGCTTTATTTAGAACCTATTTTGAATTCACCTTATAGTGCTAAGAATTTAGTTAAAGAGTCTAAAATATTTTAATAAGCTGATATATTATGGAAGAAATTAATGAGAACTGTTAGAGATAATAGTATAGCTAAAAGATGGGCTGATGATTATTAAAATAGATTATATTTTAATTAATTAAGATAAAATAATAATAATTTTGATGTTATTTAAAAAGCTTTAGATGAATTTTTAGAAAAGAAAAGAGATGCATTTTAAAGATTTTATTTTTTATCTAATGATGAACTTTTAGATATATTATCAAATGCTAAAAATGTTTAATCTATTTAACCATATTTAAGAAAATGTTTTGAAAATTTAGTTAAGATTTAATTTGATTAATAAGAAAATGCTATAGGAATGATATCAGCTGAAGGAGAAATTGCAGTACTTAAAGGATATACAGCTAGAGGAGAAGTAGAAGATTGGTTTAAAGGATTAGAAGACAAAATGAAGAGTTCTTTGAATGGAGTTATGAGATAATCTCTTATTAAATATTAATTAGAAGATACTTAAAGAAAAGATTGGATATTTGAATTTCCTTTATAAATTATAATCACTATTGATTCTATATTTTGGACTAAAATTACAGAAGAGAATTATTTATAAGCAAATGCAGAAGGAGATTTAGATGATTGGTATGATACTAATGTAGTTATGCTAGATGAATTAACATAATTAATTAGAGGAAATCTAAATGAATTATAAAGAAGAACTCTTTTGGCCTTAGTTACATAGGATGTACATTTTAGAGATATTGTTGATAATATGAGAAATGAATCTGTAGAAGGCATAATGGATTTTAAATGGCAATAATAATTGAGATTTTATCATGATGAAGAAAGTGTATAAGCAAGATAAGCAAATGCAAAAATTATGTATGGTTATGAGTATTTGGGATCAACAACAAGATTAATTATTACACCATTAACTGATAGATGTTGGATGACTATTACAGGAGCTTTAGGTATTAAATTAGGAGCAGCTCCACAAGGACCAGCTGGTACTGGAAAAACAGAATCATGTAAAGATTTAGCTAAGGCATTGGGTAGATATTGTATAGTGTTTAATTGTTCAGATTAGATTACAGCTAAAATGATAGAAAAATTATTTGCAGGATTAGCATATTGTGGAGCTTGGGTTTGTTTAGATGAATTTAATAGAATTCATATTGAAGTATTATCAGTTATAGCATAATAAGTATAAACTATAAGAGAAGCTTTGTTAGAATATAAAATGAATTTTTATTTTTTTGGTAAAAATGTATAATTGAATCCTGATTTGGGTATATTTATTACAATGAATCCTGGTTATGTAGGTAGAACAGAATTACCTGATAATTTGAAAGTACTTTTTAGACCAGTAGCAATGATGGTTCCAGATTATAGATTAATTTCAGAAATTATGTTATTTGCTGAAGGATTTTCAAATGCTAAAGATTTATCAAGAAAGATGGTTAAATTATATCAATTAAGTTCAGAATAATTGAGTTAATAAAATCATTATGATTTTGGTATGAGAGCAGTTAAATCTGTATTAGTTATGGCTGGATCATTAAAAAGGGCAGAATTAAATATTAATGAAGATATTGTATTAGTTAGAGCAATGAGAGAAAGCAATTTACCCAAATTTTTATCTCATGATATACCATTGTTTAATGCTATAGTGAGTGATCTATTTCCAGGAATTAAAATATCAATAGAATAGAATGAAGAGTTAGAAACAACTATTAAAAATGTTTTAGAATTTAATAATTTATAATTATAAGATACTTTTATAGAAAAAGTTTTATAATTTCATGAAACTTTGAAAGTGAGATTTGGAGTAGTGTTAGTTGGAGTTACAATGGGTGGTAAATCTTAAGTTCAAAATGTACTTAGAGAATCTTATATGAAATTATATGAATAGTATTCATTATAAGAAGTTAATGATCATTAATTTTATCAGAAAATCTAACATTAGATCTTAAACCCAAAAGCTATAACAATAGAAGAATTATATGGTTAATTTGATATGATAACTTAATAATGGACTGATGGTTTAGCTTCTCATATAATTAGAGGATAAGCATCAATAGATATGGAAGAAAAGAAATGGGTTGTATTTGATGGACCTGTTGATGCCATATGGGTTGAAAATTTAAATACTGTATTAGATGATTCAATGACTTTATGTTTAAGTAATGGTGAGAGAATCAAACTGAATAATTAAATGAGAATGATCTTTGAAGTATTAGATTTAAATGCAGCTTCACCTGCAACTATAAGTAGATGTGGTATAGTTTATATAGATGATACAGTATTAGGATATGAACCTATTGTATTTACTGAAGCAATGACACTTATTGATATTCTAAGCAATGATATTATAGAACATTTATTAGTATAAATTAAAGTTTCATTTAGTAAATCAATTAATTAAGTTATTAAACATTGTAAATAATTAATACCTGTTTAAGAAACATAAATGGCAGTTGGATTAATTAAAATAATAAGAATGGTAATATAATACTATAATTAATAATTAAATTGTAATTTAAGAGATGAAATTTCTAAAAAACATTTAGAAAAGCTTTTTGTTTGGGTATATGCATGGTCTGTTGGTGCAACATTAATATCTGATGATTATTAAAAATTTGAGAGTATAATAAATGATACTTTTTCAGTTGATATTTTACCTAGAGGATCTTTATTATCTAGTTTAGTAAAAATTACTAAAATAGATGGATTAATTGATATTTATTATACTTAATGGAATGATATTATTCCATAATTTCAATATATTAAAGGTATGAGTTACTTTGACATGATTGTATAAACTCCAGAAACAGTGGCTCATGGTTGGTTTTTAGAATAAGCTGTAAATACAAATTGTCCTATTTTTATAACTGGAGTTACTGGAACAGGTAAAACTATTATGATAAATTCTACTATACAAAATTTAAGAGATTGTGGTTTAATAGCATTAATGTAAATGACATTCTCAGCAAAAACATCTAGTTAAACAACTTAATTAAGCATAGAATAAAAATTATAAGTTTAACGTAAAAAAGGTAGAACTATTCTAATGCCTCCTCCTGGTAAAAAATTTGTTGTATTTATTGATGATGTCAATATGCCTTCATTAGAATAATATGGTGCTTAACCACCTATTGAATTATTAAGATAATTTATAGATTATAAAGGAGTTTATGATAGAAAAACATTTAATTGGAAGAATGTAGATAATACAATATTAATTTGTGCTTGTGGTCCACCTGGAGGAGGTCGATCTCCTTTAACTATTAGATTTACTCGTCATTTTGTTTTATTGAGTGTACCCAATTCAAGTGATGAAACATTATCCTGTATTTTTAGTAGAATTTTAAAGGCTTATTTTAAAAATAATTATTTTAAAAATGAAATTATAGATCTAAGTGATAATTATTCAATTGTAAATGCAACTCTATCAATGTATTAAGATATTTAAAAAACATTATTACCTACTCCAGAAAAATCTCATTATGTATTCAATTTAAGGGATGTTAGTAAAATCTTTTAAGGTATTTTATAAGCTAAACCTTTGATTTATGTTAAGTGTGATTAAATAATTAGATTATGGGCACATGAAACATGTCGTGTATTTATGGATAGATTAATTAATTAATAGGATTAAGATTGGTTTAAAGAGAATTTAGTTAAAAATATATTTTTATTTTTTAAGACTGAATATAAGGTTAATGAATTATTTGATTCATAAACACCTTTTATTTTTGCTGATTTTTAGAAAAAAGTAGAAATATAAGATCGTATTTATGAAGAAGTTAAAGATTATAATTAACTTATTAAAGTTATTAATGAATATATGATTGGATAAACAAAAATGAATTTAGTACTCTTTAAGGATGCAATTCAATATTTAACAAGAATAAGTAGAGTATTAAGATAATAAAGAGGACATTTTATGTTAGTTGGATTTGGAGGTTCAGGTAAGAAATCTTTAATATAACTGGGAGCTGTATTAGCTGGATGTAAAGTTGAAACAATAGAATGTAAGAGAAATTATGGAAAAAAAGAATTTAAAGAAGTATTATTTAGAATGATGTGTGCAGTTGGAATTGATAATAAATTAATTGCTTTTTCTTTTACAGATACTTAAATTCTATAAGAAAGTTTTTTAGAAGATATTAATAGTCTCCTTAATTCTGGTGAAGTACCTAATATGTTAACAAAAGATGATTTAGAGTTGATAAATTAAGGATTATAGGCAGAAGCTAAAGAATTAAATATAAATCATATATATCCTTATTTTGTATAAAAAGTGAGATCGAATCTACACATAGTATTAGGACTGTCACCAATTGGAGGTAAATTAAGAGTCAGATTGAGAATGTTTCCAAGTTTATTAAACTGTTGTACTATATAATGGTTATAAAAATGGCCATAAGAAGCTTTGATGAGTGTTGCAGAAATGTTTTTATCAACACTTGAATTTGATGGATTAACAAAAGAAATGAAATAAAATTTATATTAGATGTGTGTTCATGTTCATTAAAGTGTTGATAAAAAATGTGAAGATTTTCAATCTGCTTTTAATAGATAAGTTTATATTACACCTAAATCATATCTTGATTTAATAGAATCATACAAATCATTATTGATGATGAAAAAAGAAGAATTAGTAACCCATAAATTAAAATTATCTTCAGGATTATAAAAATTACATGAAGTAAATAGTATTATTAGTGATTTAAAAGTTAAATTGACTTAAATATAACCTATTCTTAAATAAAAGACTATTGAATAAGAGCAATTGTTATAAAAATTATAAATTGATTCAACTGAGGCGAATAGAGTTAAATAATTAGTATCAGAAGAAGAAAGATAAGTTAATGAGTAAGCTTCTAAAATTAAAGAGACAAAAGCTGAAGCTGATAAAATTCTTAATGAAGCTATTCCTACTTTAAATAATGCCATAGAAGCACTTAATATACTTAATAGAAATGATATTAATGAATTTAAAAATAATAATAATCCATAACCTATAATACGTTTCACTTTTGAATGTGTGGCTATTTTATTTGAAGAAAAATTGGATTGGGATTCTATTAAAAAATTATTAACAGATCTAAATTTCTTATAAAAAATGAAAGGATTAGATGTGACTCGTATAAAACCTGCAACTTAAATCAAAATTAAAACTAAAATTGCTAGTAATCCAGAATTTATTCCTAATTTAATTTAAAAAATTAGTATTGCTGCAAAAACAATATGTGAATGGGTAAGGGCTGTAAGTGAATTTATAGATATTAATAATGATGTAGAAAAGAAAAAATCATAGGTTGAAAATATGAATTAATAATTAGAAAAAGCAAAAAAAGAATTGGCTTAGAAATAATCTGAACTTGCTTAAGTTGTAAGAAAAGTAACTGAATTAGAAATATAATTTAATTCAAATAAATAAGATAAAGACTTACTTGATTAAAATATTTAAACTACTCAATAAAGATTAATAAGAGCTGAAGAACTTACAATAGGATTAGCAGATGAATAAGATAGATGGAAAACCAAAGTTTAAAGTCTCACTGAAGAAATCTAATTGCTCTTAGGAAATGTATTTTTAGGAAGTGCTACTGTAACATACATTGGACCTTTCTCTGGAACATATAGAAATTAATTAATTTAAAATTGGATTGAAAAAGCAACAGAATTAGCATTTCCATCAGTTAAAAAATATAATTTTGAATCTGTTTTAGGAGATACTCTTGAAATTAAGTAATGGATTGCAAATGGATTGCCTAATGATACAATCTCAAAGTCAAATGTGATTATATCAAAATTTAGCAGATCATACCCTTTATTTATTGATCCTTAATAATAGGCCAATACTTGGATCAAAAATACATACAAGGATTTAAATCTTAAAGTCTTAAAATATACTTAAGAAGGTCTTATTAAACATATTGAAAATTCAATATAAATTGGTGTACCTTTACTATTAGAAGATGTTTAAGATTAACTTGATACTTTTTTAGATCCTGTATTACTTAGATAGATTAATATTACAAATAAAAAAAAGATGATTAAAATTGGAGATAAGGAAATAGAATTTGATCCAAATTTTAAATTATTCATATGTACTAAACTTTCTAATCCATAATTTTTACCAGAAATATTTATTAGGGTTACAGTTATAAATTTTACAGTAACAGAATAAGGTTTAGAAGAATAATTACTTGGAGATATTGTATATATTGAAAAACCAGAAATGGAAGAAGAACAAAAAGATTTAATTAAAAACATCTCAACAGGGATGAGAAGTCTTCGTAAAAATGAAGAAGAGATATTAAATCTGTTGTCTAATTCAAAGGGAATGATATTAGATAATGTAGATTTAATAGAAAGTTTGAAAATATCTAAATAAGAAGCAATATAAGTAAAAGAAACATTAGTCACATAAGAGTAGAAATCTGTAGAGATAGAAAAAGTCAGATAACAATATTTACCAATAGCTACAAGAGGAAGTTTGCTCTATTTTGTTATTGCTGACTTTGCTCTTGTAGATCCAATGTATTAATTTTCATTAAATTGCTTTAAGAAATTATATTAAAGTGTTATTAAGAATTCTGAAAAAAATGATAATATATAGATTAGAATAGCAACACTATTAGATTGTATAACAGAAACAATATATACAAATATTTGTAGAGGTTTATTTAATTAACATAAAAGAATATTTTCATTCTTGATGACTATTAAAATATAATTGCATGCTAAAGAAATAAGTTTTGCAGAATGGAATTTATTTATAAGAGGAGCTAGTTTGATAATGTAATCACCTCCTATGCCTATTACTTTCAAGTTGACTCAAAAAATATGGAATGAATTTTATTAATTATCAATTGTTCATTAGAACTTTACATAAATTTATAATCAAGCTTTGATAAATTTTAAAGAAATAGAAAATTTAATATAATCAGATAATTTATGGAATTTATTAAATGATTCATTGACACCATTTTAGAAATTAATGATAATAAAAGTATTAAGATAGGAAGAATCTTTTTATGCAATGACATATTATGTAGAGGCAATTTTAGGTAAAAAATATACATCAAACTATCAATCTACAATTGAAGAATTATTTAATGATACAGATCATAAAACTCCACTTATTTTTATTTTAAGTTAAGGAGTTGATCCTTTGACTAGTTTGATGAGATTTGTAAATTAAAAGAAAATCTCTTCTGAAAAATTAAGAATTTTATCATTAGGTTAAGGTTAAGCAATTATAGCTGAAAAAGCTATTGAAAGTGGTGTCAAAAGTGGTGAATGGGTTATATTATAAAATTGTCATTTATGTAAAACTTTTATGACAACACTTGAAAAAAAGTTAGAATGGTTTGAAGATCCAGAACTCTAATCATAATTTAATCCAGGATTTAGATTAATATTAACAAGTATGTCTTGTAATTATTTTCCTGTATGTGTACTTTAGAATAGTATAAAATTTACATTTGAATCTCCAAAAGGATTAAAATCTAATATGTACAAAAGTTATACTGATTTATCAGCTGATTAAATAGAAAATTGTGATAAAAAAGAAACGTGGAAGAAATTATTATATTCTCTTTCATTCTTCCATGCTGTAGTTTAAGAACGTCGTAAATTTGGTCCTTTGGGATGGAATATAAGTTATGAGTAAATTATAATAATTAATTAGATTTAATGATTCTGATCTGGAAACATCATAAACATTACTGAAGAATTTTTTAGATATACATCAAGAGATTCCATGGGATGCCATTTTGTATGTAATAGGTGAGATAACTTATGGAGGTAGAATAACTGATGATTGGGATAGAAGATGTCTATAAACAATTTTAAGTAAATACATCAAGTAATTATTATATATCAATATAATTTAGTGAAGATGTTTTGAATGATGGATATTCATTTTCTGAATCAGGAATATATAAATAACCTTGTGAAATGAATATAATTGATTATAGAAGATTGATTAATAAATATCCTGATTTTGAAAAACCTGAAGTATTTGGTATGAATGAAAATGCAAATCTAATATTTAAATAAACTGAATCTAAAATAGTATTATAAACTATACTAAGTATTTAACCAAATGAAATTATTTAAATAAATGAATAAGATCAAAAGATAAAAAGTTCTGATTAAATTGTATTTGATATATGTGAACATTTGGTTTAAAAGATTCCATTTTAAATAAAAGAATAAGAAAAGAAAAAAAAACTCACATTAATTAATTTCTAAGGTAATGCTTTAGAAATTGATTCTTTAAAAGTATGCTTAAATTAAGAAGTTTAAAGATTTAATTAATTATTATAAATAATTTCAAGTTCAATAAAGAATTTATAAGCTGCTATAAAAGGTGAAGTGGTTATGTCAGCTGATCTTGAAATGATGTACAGCTCATTGCTTAATAATTAAGTACCATTAATTTGGGCAAATAAAGCATATCCAACTTTGAAACCTCTTGCTACCTTTTATGAAGACATGATAAAAAGAGTTATTTTCTTTAGAGAATGGTTCAATTTAGAAGTTGGATAACCAAAAGGATATTGGATATCTGCTTTCTTTTTTCCTTAAGGATTCTTAACTTCTGTATTATAAACATTTGCAAGAAAAAATTAGATTGCTATAGATGTGCTTAGATTCAGCTTTAAGTTTTTTAATTTTATTGATAATGAAATGGTAAATTCATTTTATCTATATTAGATAACTTCAATGCCTGATAATGGTGTATATATTTATGGTTTATTTATTGAGGGGTGTAGATTTGATCTCAATAAAGGTATTTTAGATGATCAATTACCAGGATAATTAATAGTTCAAGCTCCTATAATCCATTTTATACCTACTCAAGATTATAAGCCAAATTAGAACGATTATTCGATGCCTTTATATAAAACTAGTAATTTAAATATTAAAATTCTACCATTAGGCCTACGAGCAGGAGTTTTATCGACCACAGGACATTCAACTAACTTTATTAGAGCAATTGATTGTCCAACTAAGAAGAACCCTGATTATTGGATTCTCAATGGTGCTGCTTTCACCACTTAACTTAATGATTGATTTTTATATAATTAAATGGAAGAACTTGAATAATACTATTAAATCATCAAATTCTTAGGAGCAGGAGGTTTTGGTAAAGTCGTTGAAGCAGTATACAAATATGGTAGAGGAGAACATGTTGCTGTGAAAGTAAGATCATAATCTAATCTTTAAATTAGATTCTTCCCAAAAAAGAATATAAGGTAGCCTAGATTTTATTAGAGGCTTAAATTCTTGCAAAGATGAAGCATCCCAATATAGTTCAATTTAAAGGTGTAAGAGAAACAGAAAATAAACTGCTTATAGAAATGGCTCTTATAAAATAAGGTCCGTTGAAAGTGCGCAAATATACATAATAAGAAGCTAGAATCATTATGACCAGTATATTCAAAGCAGTTTAGTTTATTCATGAACATGGAGTAGTGCATCGAGATCTTAAGCCTGAGGTAACTATAATTGAATTAAGATAAGAGAATATACTAGTAGAAGACTCTAACGATTTCAGTACATTAAAGATTGTAGATTTTGGATTATCGGCTGGATAAATTGTATTACATGGACAATGTGGAACACTTATTTATATGGCTCCAGAGCTATTTAGCTAACGTGTTTACTCTAAGCCAATAGATATTTGGAGTTGTGGAATTATACTTTACTAAATGTTAACAGGAAAACATCCTTTATATAACGGAGGAGAGAATTCACATGATTATAAAAAGAAACTTCTAGATCCTAAGTGGGAATTTCCTGAAGATTTTGATCCTTTGGCTAAACATCTCTTTTTGAAATGTGTTTCTTTGGACCCTATTCATAGATATAGTGCAAATTAAATTTTATAACATCCTTGGATTACTAATTCTAAAACAGATCCAATCCCATTGACTCTACCAGAAATGTATAGAGCATTCACTGTAAGAGAATAAATTCTATAGAAAATTAAAACTATTATGTTATTAGTTTCAATTAAAGGTTTATAAGTAGACACGAAGTAATAATATTTATTATTTGAATCTTAGTTATTTGATGAAACAATCATAAAAATTATAGACTAATACTTCTAATTTATTAGATAAAGATTATATAAAGGAGATGCTTAGAGAACAATAAGAATTAAAAGAAAATATTAATATACCACCAACTAAATAATAATTAAGATATGAAAAGATATTATAAGTATTAATAATATCTATATTTTAAGAGAATCCAAGAAAATGGAGTTAAAGAACCAGAAGAAAAATGTTTATCTAAAAATTCTTAACATGTACACACTAATGAAAATAGTTAACCTTCATCTTCTCAAAAATCTTTAAATAGTAGTGTAATTCATCATGATTCAAATCAAAAAGAACAACTATTAATATAGATTGGAAATAAACATCATTTTAAAAAGAGACTTTATAAAAAAACACATTATAGTGATAAAAAGAAAATATCAAATCATTTTGAAATACCAGCACTTCGTTCTAGATCAACAACAGCTAATAATAAAACTGAATTAAAATAAACTTAACCTTAAAATTTTGAATCTCCGAAAAAACCTATCTCTATGATTCGTCCCTTTAGACAATAGTTTAACACTTAACAACAATAATAATAAAGTCAATCTCCAATTAAAAAAACTCAAGATTTTAAAAATAAAAGCAACAGTTCTACAAAAAAATTAAGTATTGTTGAATAAGAATGCATTGATGCTTACCGTTTCGATTAAGAAAGTAGATATTTTTATTTATCTCGTTTAAAGAAGTCATTCATAGTATGTTTATGCCAAGAGTGTTTAATAAAAAGATACTACCATTTTCAAGAAATTTTTAATAAAGATTTCCTGTTTAACCTCAAAGTTTAGAGTTTAATATCCTTAAACCACCACTACCTAAAAAAGTTATCTGATTATGTTTTATATAATATATATTTATTTATCTTTTTTTTAAAGAAATCACATATTTTCTGTATTTTCATTTATTGGAATAGATACTTCCATCTCATCCATCCATTTCTCTAATTTAATAGCACATGCTAATCTTGAACTAAAAAATCTATAACATTCTTTACTGCTTTGCAACAGCATAATCTTATCTATTGATCACTAATTCTTCTAAATAAAATGGGTCTCTGATCTTATCAATCCAAGGTGATGAAATCAAAATATGACATGATCCACATGATGGACCAAAAGTATTTGTCTAAACTGGATTCTCAAGTATGCTATCTAATTATTCTCCTCCTTCACAATCACCTGTTTTATGAATATCCAAATTTACCTGGAATATTTGTTACTTTAAATCTTCTAAGTGCAGACAAAAGACTTTCACCAATATAAGCAGGTATTCTTTCAAACTCACCATCATTATAAACATTGATATAGATCCTAAATTAAGGCTTTGAGATTACATCTTATCCTACACTGATGGGGCAAAGATTGGACCTGATGGTTTGTGTGATCCATGAGCGAAACAATATCTCACTATTCTTTATAACATTTAATAAAATTATTATATTAATCTAACTTCAAAAATAAATCACCATTATTATCTTATTTGCTTTTATTAAGCAAATATACTTTACCTATTATTACAAGTATATATAATAATACAAAGATTTCAATTCCTATTAATTCTTATTTGAATATTTATGAAAATCTTTTAGATTTGTACTTTTTTAAGTTAAAATTTAACTATTAGATTCTAAATTCATGTTATTGTTGTAATTATTGATTTCTGAATGAATTTCTTAATTGAATCTAAAAATATAGTAAATTTATCTTTAATAACATTAAAATAAATTGATTTATACATATTTAATGTTATTCTAGATTAATTTTAACAAAAATTGATTATCTGAATGAAAATAAATTAATGTATATACTCGTTTTTTTATTCATTTATTAAATAATGAAATTAATATTATTGATAACATTGTTCGCAATATGTACATGTTTAAGATATGATGATGGGAACAGTGGTAACTCTGTAATTGAAGAATAAATTAAAGAGATCTAATAACATAAAATTGGTTAAGCAATTTTGAAGATGGCTGAATTAAATTATAAATTATAAGGTCCTGTAGATGAATTAATTTAAACAATAAAAAGCTTTGGACGTTAATTGATTGTATTTTTAAGAATAATATATAGGAAAGAGTGGAATAAGAGAACCTCGATTACGAGGCTATAAAAGCAGAAAGTGTTGTAAAAGTTCAATAATTAAAATAAATAATTTCTGATGCTGAAAACGAATAGAATAAGTAAAGAAAAAGAATTGGATAAGAACTTGAACCAAGAAAGGTAATTCTAAGTTATTTCTTATTAGAATGATATAGAAAAATAATTATTAAGATTAAAAGATTCTAAACAATAAAACGAATCTAGACTTAAGATGTAGGAAGCATTAAGAAAATAATAGTATGAGAATTTTGAGAAATCTAAGAGAGATATTGGTGATTTGATTAAGATAACAGATGATACTTTAAAGATGGTAGGATCTTTATTACCCAGACCTGATTGCAGTTTTATTGAGATGGATAAAATTCAATTAAATAAAGAAGAATCAAAGGATTTGACTAGAAGATTAAGAAATATTAAAGGAAGAGTAATTATTTAAATTTACTGTAGGTAGATGGATTAAAAGGTTATGAAAATGTGATGGAAACTTTAGTATAATTAACAGATTCCAATTTTAAATAGAGACATTTTATAAAATCAGTTTTAGATTTATTAAATAAGCTACGAAAATCTTTGGTTGAATCTTAAAACAAATTAATAAATGATGAAAAAGAATAAGAAAGAGCATTTTCTTAATGGGATAGTGCTTAAGATGGTGAGACTAATGTTTTTGATAGAGAATGGAATGATTTAATGGAGGAAAGAGATGATATTTAATCATTCATAGCTGATTGTGAAAATATAATAAAAATCCATTAAGCTGATATTGATTTATATGGGGAACGTGTTAAATTAGAAGAATAATCATTATTGATAAGTAAATAAACCCATGAAGAATTGGTGAAACAAATAAATAATGAATTGGATATTATTCAAAAATCCATTAAGTTATTGTATTCACCTGCTATTTTTGAATACTTGAAATACAAAATTAACTTAGGTCCCTGATTTTTAGAATAATATACATATATATAAATAGAGAAGATTTAATTATTTATTTTATCATGATATACGATCAACCTGAACACTTCGGACTTTTTGAAAAAACTGTCACTGCTAAAGAGAAAGAAGAAGTGAAATAATTCTTGAAATATGATAGACATGTTCCTTTAAAATTGACAGAACAAGTCTTCCATGCTGAAGCGTATTTATATTATTCTCGATAATAGAGATGCATCAAGATTCGAAAGATTAGGTTAAGTTGGAGGAGCAATTTATTCATTCTCATTCTTTTTCTTCCCAATTATTAAAGGTTTACCTATTAAATAGAGACTCTTTTGGGCAGCAGTACCAGGTGGCATTGTTGCATGGTTAGGATGGAGAATTAAAGAAGAATTAGAATGGAATAGAGTTTATAATTGCTATTAGAAATATCAAGTAGCTCATTCAATGCACAAGAAAGTGTTCATTTGAAAAAATATAACATGCACATAATATATATATACAAAACCAAAATATCTAATTCAATAATTAATTTATCATGTTTTTTGAGTTAGACGACATCAGAAGAAGACATTCCTTGTATTTTGATTGTTATAATGCTGGTGTATGGACAGATGCTCCAGAAAAGTAAATGGTAGTTTGAATAAATTAGTTCATTGAGATGGAATTATACTAGAGGAGCAATATCAGGATTATTAGGTAGTGTTATTGGTGAAACATGGCATAATTTCTATGAAAATTGGAAACTATTGTATCATATTTTAGTATATCTCAGGTTACGAAAGTATGAATAACCAAATACAATGAAGGAATTGTATAATTTTAGTAAAGCAACAGTCAATCTTGAGAATTTCAGAAGATCAATGGGCACTAGAATGTAATTTGCTTTTGCTTCAGGTGGCATCGATTGGGCATTAAGATTAGCAGCATTTAGAGCAGTCAATCATGGATGGCAAAGTAATTTATTAATATAATAAATATAGGAACTTGGGGTACATTTGAATATGGATTCTTGAGAAAAATTCCAGGTACTATGTTCATTTCTCTTCTTACTGCTCCAATTGGAATTCCTTTTGAAGTTGCTAGAATGGCTTATTATGCTGATAAGACATTCCCTAAAGAATTGTAAAAAGGATATACCTCATTTTTCAATGCTTTATGGAGAATTCCATTTGAAGAGGGACCATACTATTTCTTTAAAAATTCATTCCCTCTATTTGCTAGAAACTTCTTCTAAACATTAACTTTATTATACTCTTTTGATTGGATGAAGGATAAGGTAATAAATATAGTATATTGATTAATAGCTTTCTGTCTTAACAAGAGTTGCTGAAATTCCATATTTCCCAGTTAAAGTTTTAAATTGTTTCTTATCTACATACTTGGCTATCTTAACAAGTTACTCATTATCTTAAGTTACAAGAGAAATGGTAGATTTATGGCCAAAACCCAATGGTGTTTGTCCTTATGATGGCAATTATAGAAAAGCTGCTACTCATATTTGGTAATTGGAGTTGATATAATGCATATAGGTATGCCAGAAATCTCAATAATTATTTCCCAGGAATGTTAAGAAATTATGCTAGTAGATAATTCTTACCAATGTTTGTGACTCTTTGGTGGGCTGACTCTTTTGGATTGTTTACTTATTGGAAAATAGATATGTTTAGTGGAGCAGGATCAAATACATGGGAAGATTCATTTTGCTGAAATTATTAATCAATAATACAAAAAATAATACAATAATATTTATTTATTTATTTTATATATACCGTTTTTAATCATTTTCTATGTTCATAAATTAATAAAATGAAAACAACATTGCTTCTAGTATTAGTTGCTTGTGCTTTCGCTACAAACACAGCTTTATTTGACAGAATTGAAAAGAGCGATTTAGGCAAAACACTTTTAAACACTATTGCAATTTAAATGACAACAGGTGAACCTTTAGAAAGAATTTTCTAAACTCTTTATGATTTAGAAGACAGATACATTGCTGATTAAAAAGAAGATGATGCTAACAACTAAGCCTTCTAATAAGTTTGTGATGCTGATTTAAATGCATTGAACCAAGAACTTGCCAATCTTGAATAAAGAAATACAGAATTATAAGCTGTTCTTGATGATCTTTAACCAATCAGAGACTAAAAGATTGGATAAAAGAAAGCAAAGGAACTCTAAAAGGCTGAATTATAAAAGGTCATTGATGAAACAACAGCCAAGAGATAAGAATAAGCTGATGACTTTGAAGCATAAAGATAAGAATATACATTTGTTTCATCTGTTTTAGCTGAAGCTAGAAGACTCTTCACTGATAACCTCTAAGCTCCATCTTTCTTATAAAAGGGTGAAGAAAGAGTTCATGTTACACCATAAATTATGGCTTAAGTTGCCAGTCACATGAGTCAAGGTGCCCACAAAGCTAGCACAATGAAACATGTTAGAACTTTTGGAAAAGCTATTAAATTATTAGCTAATCTTGCAAACAGAACTTAATAATTTGCTAATTAAGAATTAACAGGAAGAGTCATTAAATTGATCGATGATCTCTAAAACTAATTAAGTTAAGCATTTGATTTAGCCAGAAAAGCTGAAGATGATAGAGTTAGAGCATATGAAGCATATATGAGTTTACTCAATAAAGATATGAACAAATACAATTCATCAATTGCTAATTTAACAGCTGAAATCTAATCACTTTAAGATAGAATCGATGCTACTACTTCAAGTTAAAATGATGTTCTTTAAAGAATCTAAGCTAAGACATAATAAAGAGATGATAGAAGAGGAGAATGCTAAGAAGCTGCTTATGATTATTAATAAAGAAGATCTGCAAGAGACAGTGATAGATAAACTGTTAGTGATTTGATTGGTATTTTGAACAGTAACATGAGAGATCTTAAAGAATATATTGCTTTAAGAGTTGCTGCTGGTGATAAAGACCTTGAATGAAATTGATAAATAATAACATTAAAATAATAGTAACTCAATCAATTTAAAGTTTTAACATCATCTCTTTGAATTCTTATAAAGATAATACTCCATCTCCATTTTTATCTACTTCTTCCATTAATTTAGTCCATGTTTCAGATGGAATCTTATTGCCTGCTCCAAACATATGTTTTAATTCTTCAACTGTAATGGCTCCATTATTATCATTATCTATTGCTTTGAATGCTTATTCTAAAATATCTTATTATAACAATTTTTGCTTATTAATTGTAGCAGCAACAAATTCTGAATAATCTATTAATCCAGATTCATTTTTATCAACTTATTTCATGATTTATTCAACTTACAACTCTGCTTCTGATTAACTAATAATCTTTTTATATCCTTCTAATAATTCTTATTTTGTAAGAACTCCATCTCCATTTTTATCAAGAAATTTAAAAAACCTTTATAATTCTTATTTCTCCTCTTTTGAAATGAATTATTTAACAATATAAAGAAAGGCTGCTTCTTAAACTTTTTGAGTAGTCTAATTAATCTTAAAAAAGTACTCGAAAATGTTTCATATTATTTAGTACATTTTTTAATTCAGGGGCTTATAATTCTTCGGATGTATATTTCTATATCCAAGGATGCATCAATGCTTTGTTTGCAGATAATCTCTTTTAAGGATTCTTATTTAACAATTACATAATTAAATCTTTGGCTTCATTTGATACAGATTTCCATTATTACTGTTCAAAATATATATTTCCTTATTATATTCTTTTAACTATTTAATCATCAGTTTCTCCATCGAATGGTGGTGAACCACATAATAAAATATATAAAACAACTCCTGCAGACCATATATCACACTTTTCATCATATTTTTCATCAATCAATTCAGGTGCCATATAATATACCTAAAATTTAATTCAACAATAGTATCTTACAGTGCCTATCTTTTCTTCAAGCTTTTAATTACCATATTTTAAAGAAGTTCCAAAATCAATTATTTTTAATTAACTATCATCTCCTTCATGATCATATAATAAATTTTCTGGTTTAATATCTCTATGAACTATCTTAGATTAATGACAATAATTTAATGCTGATAATATTTGTTTCATTGCTAATGCAGCTTCTTTTTCTGAAAAATAATTTGATTAAATAATCTTATCAAATAATTCTCCTCCTGTGCATAATTCTGTAACTATGTAAAGATGATCATTTTCTTCAAAATAATCAAATATTTTGATTATATTAGGATGATCCTATTATTATCATATATTTAATTACTAAAGATCTCAATATATTGACTTCATTGATTATCTATTAAAATTCATCTTCATTAGCTTTTAGTTTATTGATTTATTTTATAGCTCTTAATTACCCACTTGCTATATGAACAGCCTTCCAAACTGTACCAAATGCGCCTACTTTATAAATAACACTTTTTACCTTATCCTAATGGGGGATCTTCTAATTTATAGTCTCTTAAATTTCCTCCATTCCCTTCATATGCATCTTTATAGGACGTAAATTCTTATCGATCTAAAATATACCTAAAGATAAAGCAGAAGGAGTTTGAGAACTCTTGGCAATGCATTTACAAATTCCCATCAATATTAAACTACAAAAGAAAATAAATTAAAAAAAAATCAAGCTCTATAATGCTCTGCAGAATGATTATTTCCTCTAGTTTTAGTTGGGGCATATTTTAATGGTGATTTAGATGAACTATGCTATTATATTCTTGCCATTGCATATAGTTTATCTGTAGAAACTGATTAATTAAACAGTAATTCTTTAATTTTACTTAGTAATAAGTGTCGATTGAAATCTTCAGTCTAAATTATTGAATATTAATACATATAATTTAACTTTCTATTTATTTACTAAAGATTATTAACTAGTAAGATTCGAGAGCTAGATTTTTGGACTTGTTGCATTATCTAACTATGAAAATTTCTATAATAAATTATTAGCTAAATTTAACTGCTATTACATACAATTTTTTTATTATGAAGAAATTATTCTTGGAGATAATGCTGTTGTGAGATTCTTTGCTGCTTATCTTTAAGTAGAACTCTATCTTTCATACTTATCTATCTCATGCATTTGATTAATTAGTGAATATATTTTCCCATAATCTAATGGCTATGTTTACAACAAACTCAAAAATTATTCCCAACATTCCATTATATATCCTTGCTAATTCATTGGATAATAAGACAAATTTGATCTTATGAATGAATCAAACATCGTAAAAAGTGTGTCCATTTAAATTATTTAACGATTAAAACTTATCTAAATAACTAAAATGAAAACATAATATTAATTTCAAAAACATAGGTTAATTTGGCACTTTTATCACTCTAATATAATATTAGTAAGCAATCAATAAAATTTTAGAATATTTCATATAATTTTAAAGCTAACTTAATTTTAAAATTTAAAATTCTTATTATTAACATAATTATTATACTATATAAACTTAAAGTGAATGAATTTTGAGTTGATTTTATAAATTCTAATTTAAAAAATGAAATAGAATTCAAAAATGGAAATATTTTTAATATTGATTAATTTACTATTTTATTATATTATTTTAATACTATCATTATCAGAACTTATCTAATGAAGACAAATCTTAAGGCAATTATTATAATTTATCAGGATATTATTTTAAGATTTATTATAAAACCTAGTTTTTAGAATTATACAATTTACTTCATCATCTGTTTATTTTTTTCCATCATTTGTTTCTTCTTCTGATTTTACAAATGAGATAGCTACACCATTAGTTTCTTATCTTCCTGCTCTACCTACCTAATTTGATTATTTAAATTATTACTCTATGCAAATAGGTTTCCAAAGAATCAGGCATATCAAAATTGATAACATAATTGACTTTATCAATATCAATGCCTCTTCCCATTAAGTTAGTAGCAACTAACAATCGGAAATGCCCATTTCTAAATTATTCATATGTTTTTTATCTCATTTTTTAATGATCAGGCCCTAGTCTATTACCTCCATATAGTTATCTAACAGATTCTTCTCCCTTTTTCTTTAATTCTGTAACCAAAGCATCAGCTTTTTCAGAACTCTTAACAAAAATAATGCATTAATTTAATTTGCAAGTATTTAAAATTTATCTCAAATAATGAAATTTAAGAGCTTCAGGAACCTTCATATAATATTGCTTTAATTTATCCAAAAAGAGTTATTCTGGTTTAATAGTAATCTCATAAATCTAAACATATATTAATTAATAAGTATTACATGTTTATTGTCAGCTATAAATCTTTTCAATGATGTTCTACTAGATTCGGTAAATGTTGCACTAAATGCCATAAATTATTTCTCCTATGGTGACTTAAAAAAGATGTCTTAAATGTCCTTTCTAAAAATAATTATTTCCAAAAATCAACACCTCATGTTCAAATCTTCAATCATGGTATCGGCTTCATCCAAGATAAAGTACTTCAATCTATCTAATTTTAATGCTTTTCTCTCACAAATTAGATCCTTAAGACGTCCAGGAGTACTAGATATAAAGAATTTATTTATACCCAACTACTATTTAGGGTTTTACTGTTTCGATAGTTTAGATATTCACTGATACAGGCTCACCTCCACCATAGAAACATTCTACTTTCACATTTTTCATAAACTTTCCCAATCTCAAAAATTCATCTCGAGCCTTAAATAATTAATATTAAATTTTTTTACTTATTGGGCTAACTCTCTTGTATGTGTAATTACAAGGCATTCAACTTTATTACTTTCTACATTTATTGTATTTAACACTGTAAGCACGAACACAGCAGTCTTTCCAGTTCCAGCCTTAGCTTAGCAGATCAATTATTCTCCTAATAATGCATTTGTTAATGATTCAGCTTGGACTTTAATAATTAGAATATATGATACCTCTAGTAGGATGTTCAAATCCAGCTTCTTTAACTGCTCTTAAGATCTCTTCTTTAAGCCCAAAATTTTTAAATTAAGAGACATTGTAATTGTCAATTCTAGGATTCTCAATATTTGCTCTTACTAAATGTCTTTGCCAGTTGGCTATTGTTCTTCTTTAAAATCAGGAATATCGTCCATTAATGCGCTGCTCGTTCGATTAAAGATTTATATAAATAATATCCTAATTAAATGCTTTTATTTAAATATAAATAATTCCCTATGTTTTTGAGATCAATATCTTTAATGAATAAAATTAATATAATAATACTACATAGTAAAAATTATTACAATTTTATGATAAATTTCTTAAGAATTTTGGTTAACTAAAATCATCAAAATCATTTTATATGCTGTAGTCTATATAGAGTTCCAGAACTAAAGAGATATAAAAAATTAATCAAAAAAATTACAAATATACCTTAGTAATAAAAATTTTAATTTTAAAATTGAACTTCATAATGATTTCAGAATTAATAGAAAAGAACTAATTTAATGATTTTTACATATTATTTGATGAAAATGTTAAAGATGCAAACAAATCTGTGAAATCATTTTATGAATAATTTGAATAAGAAAACTTACAAAAAGGATCTGAAAATTTTAATAATCCCAACAAATTAAAAATTTATATCAATGAAACAATTCATAAAGGAAGATCAAAATAAAATGTATCTTAAATTATTGAAAAATATTCCAAAAATAAAAATTTAGAATCATCAAATGTTTTTATGTAAAATTGTTAAAGATCACCTTTTTTATGTTTAATTGTTATGACCAAAGAATAATTTAAAAGTTTAGAGAATATTTTAGAATTGATAATTACTCATAAAGAAAACGATTGCAAAACAGTAATAATTTTAGAAGAAATTAAAGAATTGATTTATGCGTAAAATCAATTCATCTAATTTCAATAAGAATTTGATTAATTTGTATTAGATCTCTAATTAAACAATAAAATAGATGTGATTAATACAAAATCTTTGAAATAAACTATTGAAGAGATAGCTTAATGTTTATTATGTAGTGTATAATGGAAGAGAAAATAAAATAAAATACCATGTTTATTTAGAGATAGAGGAGATTTTAGTTTATTTAAAGCTGAAAATGCAGGAATAACAAATACTTATGAATTATATTGGTTGTCTATGCTGACTTAAATTCCAGGTATAAGTGAAGCAAAAGCTAGAGCAATAGTATTAAAATATCCATCAATTAAATCATTAATTAATGCTTATAAGAATACTGATATTGAGAAGAGACCTCATTTACTTAGTGAAATTGAAGTTGTACAAGGAATTGTTTAGTAAACTTCAAAGAAATTAGGAAATACTATTTCAGAATAATTGTATATACTCTTTTCGACCACAAATGCCGATTATAAAGTATTAGATTGAAAATAATTAATTGATTATTATTATTGATTTATTATTGTACTATATGAAACTTAATAAATGCTCAATCAAAGAGACCTCCCATATCAACATCTTCTTCGGGTTCTTCAACCTTCTTTGGTGCTTCAGCTTTTGGAGCTTCAGCTTTTGGTGCTTGAGCTGCTTAAGCAACTGGGGCTGAGCTTTATGCTAAATATTTAGAAATCAAAATTACAAGCTCCTCCTCCGACTGACAAGCTTGTGAGTTACTTTGATCCTTCCTTAATAACATCAGCCAAGCTCTTTCCTTTTAAGGCATCGACTACTAATTTGACATCTGCAGCAACTGGTTCAACTCCAGCCTCTTTGAGCAATTAAGTAACTTAAGCCTCAGCTAATCAATAGAGATGTAATAATACTGGGTTGGTTGTTTCCTCCTAAAACAAGCAAGGCATATGCAGCAACGTACTTCATTTTATTATTATTTAAAAATTATTTTTAAATATGATGCTACAAGATTATTGTTTATTTATAATTTCTCATTAGAATACAATTTTTTTCAATTATTTTATTAAAATATCTAATCTATATGTTTCTAATCATTCTATTCCTTTAGGATATAATAAATAAAATTCAATTAAAGGTAAAAAAACGAGCTTAGAGAAAATTCTTTAATATAGTATTTTTAATATTTTAAAAAGTATAAAGGATTAATAAAAAGGAAACTTAAATGCATAACAAATAAAAGTTCTTATTTACTTTAAGTATGTAAAATGTTGATTTCAATTTATAATGTATTTTTATTTTGTAATTAAATTGTAAATTATATATAAAAATTTGTTGTAAAAATAGATTTTAGAATAATAAAATGTCAAATAAATTATCATTAGAAATCTTAAAGATATCCATTTTGTAGAAAATATTTGACATCAAATTAAAATAATTTAAGAAGTCTTTTTATGTTTTGATTGAGTGGAACAAATCCTATGTCTTCCTCTTCAGATTTATGTTTTTATTTTTCTCTATTGATTAAATGAACAGTTAGATCTCGATTACAACTCCATTAATTGATTAGTACTCGATGTTATGTGATATGTCTACTATCAAATACAGGTAATCCTTTCTACCATTTGAGTATATTGTCTTTTTAAATTATCACATCTAAATCCATATCATCAATGCTAAATGAATCCTAATCATTCACTTAAGCCTTTAATTTTTATGTATTGAGATAGGAAGATACCCCAGCAATTCTAATATTAGATTCAGCTGCTTCAAATTCTCCTGATACAAATTTCGAATGGAAAAACTAAGCTCTATCTACATCTCCTCTATAATAAAAATTGATAGCAATCATGTCATAACATAGTAATTCATAATTTCTATCTTTAACAACCCAAGATAATTTTAATAATTTCTTTAGATATATAGCTTCTTTATCTAAATCTCCTAAATCTAAAGCACATCTTGCTAATTGTCTATATGCTAAGAGTTTATATTTTTAGAGTCTCTTTCCTTATAAGTTACAAGTTCTCAAAAACCTTTTCCATATATTATATCCCTTTTTTCTTCTACAATATACAAATTGTATTTAAGTTTAAAAATATATTGCCATAAAATAAAAACCTACAATTCCACATTATTTACAGGCATTAACAAGTTTTTCTAAATCAGGCATTAAGATTTATAATTATTCAATTAAAACAGTTTTTATTAGAGTAGATAGGATTGAATATATTTCTTCAAAATGGTTTTTATTAATAAATGTTACAGAGGGTGTAAAATCATTTAATTATGCAAGAGATCCTATAAGAGTAAACTTTCTGGCTTGTTCCATTCTTTTTTATTGTTATTATTTTAGAAAGGGTAATAAAATACTCTCCTTTCTATTTCTTCTCTCTTTTTCAATTTTTTCAGTAGCCAACCTAGTTTATGAAGCTTCTCTAAGAAAAACAAAATCTTAAAACATTTCATTATTTTATAAACTTCTCCATTCAGATTTAATTTTAAGTATTTCTTTTTTTTCATCTCCAAATCCAGTTTATGTTAACATCTATTTCATTTTTGTAAAAGATGCTGTAGTAGATAATGAGCTTGAGTTCATAATATGAATTTAATATTAATAATAGGTTTTAGTAAACGAATTGCATAATTATTATTATTAAAACACTCAAAATATAATAAATTAATGAATTTAGCATTATTAAATGAAGAAATAGAAAAAATTGAAAGAAGTATAAAAGAACCATCTGAAATAATTGAAGTATTTCGAAATCATCTTGATAAAATATTGGATATTATAATAAATAAGGAAACTTAATAAGAAATAAAGTTTTCAAGTTTGAAAGAATTATGTCATTATTTAATAGTAATGAGAGTATCATTGGATGGTATTTTAAATGATTCTTATCATACAAAGAGAGAAATATTTTATATGAATCAAAATATATTTTAAAAATAAGAGAACTTAAATTTAGTTATAAAATAATTTTCGCATAATCTATAGATATAAAGAAAATAATTACATATAATCTCAGCTTCTAAAGGATTAGTATGTGGTTCTTTGATACTTAGAAAATAAGATATTGAATTAGATTTACTATAATTAACTTCTTAAGGAAAAGGATTGAATATAACTGAATTTATGGATGAATGGTAACCTGAAATTTATGGTAAATGGATATTGGTAGTAGAAAAAGAGACTGTTTATTTTCATTTAATAAATGAAATGCATTAAAAATTCTTATAAAATACTGTTTTGATTACAGGAAAAGGTTATCCTTGTTATGCCACTAAATCTTTTATAAAATATTTATCAATTATGAATCCATATATCCCAGTATATTATTTTGGAGATATGGATCCTCATGGATATGATATTTTATAATAATATGCTTTTGGGAATTAACATTCTAGTCATGAACTCAATAATATACCTTGGATTTAATGGTTAAATTCTTATTTTCCTTAAGATTAATTAAAAATCAAGAAAAAAATTAAATTAAATTAGAGAGAAATTTAACTTTTGGAACAAATCATAAACAACCCAAAAATACCTGAATAATGGAAACGAATAATGGATAATAAAGAGAAATATGAAATTGAAGATATCCAATTTCAAAACCTATCTGAATCCATATTAGAAATAATGTAAAGTTTAGATTGAGATCTATTATATATATATTATTTTTTATTTTTGAAATTTCAATTTTATTAATAATTAATCCATATGAAGAGGTTGTCTTATCTAAAATTCTTAAGTGTTGTTTATATAAAAATATATAATATATTTTATATAAACAACACTTATTATTTTCCAAAATATATATATGAGATAAGAACTAAAAATTAATGGTAAATTAATTGGTAAAATTAAAAAAAAATTAGGTAATATGTTCAAAGGTAAATATATTGTTTTGTGTAGATTTCTTATTTATAAGGTACCTAATGGAATTTGTTCAATCTAATTATAAATTTAATTATATATATTTTAGTTAAACTTAAATAATTAATTTGAATTAATACAAAAATAATAAATTTATTACATAATACATCACAAAAGCAATATTTAATAGCTGAAAAATAATACAAATATTAAAATACCAAATCGTTAATATATTTTAACCGAATAAACGAGTTATTTCAATTAATTCTTATACTTAGAAATAAAAAGGCAGTATTTAAACAAATCAATTTAATATTTAAAATATCTTCACTTAATATAATTTATGTCTAATACCAATAAGTAACATAATGTGTGTATTGATGAAAACAAAGAAAATTTGACTTTCTAAATAATTTTAAGCGAGCAAGAATCATAAGAATAAGGTAGTTTGAATAATTATTTATTAGCTTTATCTAATTACAGCACTTAAAATGATTAACAGAATCTAGTCAATTTCGATTATCAAGAGAATATTAGTGCTATGGTAGAACAATTTAAGGTTTCAATCAAGAAAGGATAATGGAAAGATCAAATATCAAAAAATATCCATAAAACAAGATTAAAGAAGACTTAATACAAAAAAAAGGTTAAAAGAGTTAAAGAGTTTCAACTTGAAGAAGATATCAAACTCTTAAACTTAGTTCATCAACATGGAAGATAATTCTCCAGAATAGTGAAGTAATTCCCAAAAAGGACGGTTAGTATGCTTAAAAATAGATATTACAAGAACCTAAGATATAGATGGGAAGAATTAATGGGAATGTAATACATATATAGATTAAATAGAGAATACACATAAAATGAATATGAATCAAAAACTGAGAACTAGGTTAATAGAAATTCTGGGGATAACAATTTTGTTAAACATTAAGACCTAATCAACATGATACCTGATTCATATAGTTGTCCAATAATATGTAACATGCTCTCTACATTCATTACAAAAATGGACTAATTTCTCAAATTTCAATTTTGATCATTCCAACTAACTTGATAGAGTTATTCTATATTATATTTTATACAAACAATCATTAAAATGCTCTCCTTTTCCTTCAGATGGAAGAAAAAAAGCAAAATTCATTATTCATATATAAATAATAAAAAAAACTGAAATTCCGATAAATTGTTTATTATATTATAAGGTACTGCTTTTATCATTTAATAGTTTAATTAAATTGTTTATTGAGTTATTGCAGCTTGATATGCGACATTTAATTAAAAAGCTTCAAAGCGGAACATAAGTTTGCATAATGGTTTTGTATAAATAAAGTTGATAAAACTGAAAAATAAAATTTAATGATTTTTCTTAAATTTATTTCTAAACCTTAAAAATGAAATTTATAAACAAAAGCTTGGTTAAGAGATAACTTACTTAATAATTTATGGCTAATTTTAGTGAAGTATAATTTATTCAGGATTCAATTATAAAAGTGAGGAAAATTAAGATAAATTTTAAGTAATAAGAAATAGCATTCCTCTTTTTCATTAAATATTGGCCATAATATATTTAGAACATATATATATCATAAAAATTGATCAGTTTTTTTATAATTCTAATTCTAATTATAAAAAATATATATATATATTATTAAAATGCATTTCATTAAATAATATATATAATAAAATTAGTGAGCTTTATTTTAATACTTTTTAAATAATCTGTTTAGATTAATAGTATTGTGCATATGAATAGTTAATGAAAAATTAGATAGTATGGAATAGCAGCATAATTGATTAAAACTATTATTCTTCAATTTACTTTTGTTATTTAGAAAATGTTATAATTTATATATTAATTGTATTAGTTTAAGCAACTAAGAATGCTCATTTATAAATGATACTCTATTTACAATCAATCCAATATGTGATTGGTTATATTACTTATTTAAAAGATAAATTAACGTTATGCAAATTTATACAGACACTGAAAAATGGAGAATTTTAAACATATTGAATATTAATAAAATATATGTTTTCATTACAAAATGTATTATATCCTTAACTAAACAATAAGAGTAAGAAAATAAAAAAAAAAAATTTGGATAAAAAAACAAGAATAAATTATTCAATCAAAAAAACATGAATTTCTAAAATGAGTAATTGACACACTTAGATACATGAGTTTAATTTATGTATATTTTATTTTGTATTAATTTCACTAATTATAAATAATAATAATCTTTAATTTTTTTTGACAAAATTATTTCTATATTCAAATATCCAAAGATTTAAGATATTTTAAAAAACAAGAAAATTTATATATTTTTTTTAATTTAATACTATAGTTATCTTAATACATTCACATTTAAGAATATAATTTAGAATCTTTTTTAATTAATATTATATTTAGATATAATTTTTATGTAAAAAGATAATAAAATAATATTTATTGTAATATACATTAGATAAATAGTTAATGATAGAAATCATTATTCTTTAAGTTGAATTCTTATGTTAGAAGTTCTTGGAGAAACAAAAGCTGACAATAAAGAAGTTTACACATTTTATGGTAAATATTCATAACCTAGAAATTATTCTTAAATTTATTATATATTTTACATTAAATTTGTTCTGAATGAAGGATTGATTAATCTTCCAATGATTCTAATCTATTTGACTTTAAATAGTTTTCTAATTTTCCATCTGGTATAAATGGAGATGGAATTAACTTTTTTTCATATTAATCCCAATTGATATCTTTAAACCATGGATGATTTTTCACTTCTTCAGGTCCATTACAACCTAATCTAATAGTTGGTTTTCTATGCAGAAGTAAATTTGTAAAATTTATTGCATCTTCACTCCATCCTTATGGAATATCTGTTAAAATAACTTATTTTGCTATTATTTAATCTCTGATTTCTTATCTACTTTTACCATTATAAGGTCTTTTACCTAACTTAATCAATCAATAGATTAAATTACAATACATTCATGCATTATTATTCCAAGGGCAAAATAATCTACAGCAACACCATGATTTTATCTACACATTACTTCAGGGGCCATATATCCTGGAGTACCACTGGTTTCATGACTATTCTAAGGTTTCCAAATTCTTGCAATTCCAAAATCAGTGATTCTTAAATATCCATCACTATCAAAAACGAGATTTTCAGGTTTAATGTCTCTATGTATTATACCATTAGAATGAATATAATCTAATCCAATAATAATACAAGCAGCTATATGCTTTGTTATAGACTCTGAAAACTTTCTATATTTACAGATATGAAATCTTAAATCTCCACCTGCTAAGAAATCCATTGCTAAATACAATTAATATCGATCTTAA
This sequence comes from Paramecium primaurelia, assembly GCA_905182975.1. Taxonomy (NCBI): domain Eukaryota; phylum Ciliophora; class Oligohymenophorea; order Peniculida; family Parameciidae; genus Paramecium; species Paramecium primaurelia. The sequence continues at coordinate 358,132 of CAJJDM010000005.1, forward strand.
AATGCACTTACTATATTAATGATAAAACTATAGAAAATTTATTGCAAAATATTACTCATGTTTTAAAGTTGACAATATTTATAATTCATTCATGACTGAACTAACACTCTTTTTTTGTATAACTCTTTTGTATAAAAATGATTAATTACCTCACTTTAGACATAACTTTTAATGCTACTATTAAATTTCTCGTTTTTTAAAGTCTAGCCTTATACACTTTACCAAACCCTCCTTAGCCTATAACAGATATTAATTCAAAATTTTAGAGAGACACCTCTATAAATATTATAACAATATCTATACAAGTATCATCACAGGATCCACGAAATTTGAACTCACAGCCTCCCATAATTTTTATATGAGATTATTTTATTAATAAAATTGAACTCTCTTAACAATAAAGAATCATTTCAAAAAAACCGAGTTTATTTAATTGTTTTTTCTTGGATGCTATTAGAATTTTTAAATTAAAGAAATCTTTTACATTTACATAGAAAAAATTCAAAATATTCAACAATCCTTTAAAATCAAAAAAAATAAATTATTTTTCCTATTATTTTGATAATAAAGTTTCTATCAAATTAATAAGAACATAATTATTTATATTAAACAAATACCCAAGAAAGTAAAAGATATTATTTTTAGATTCAATGAACAAAAACATATTTTCTAAATATCAACTAAATAATAAGAAAAATAAAGATTAAAAATATAAGAAATATATCTATATCTGCTTGGAAATTATTATAATTTAGTTTTATTGCCTATTTAATCAATAAAATTTCTAGTTTTATAATTTATCTTAAATATTCCTTATCAAGCTGTTCCAAATGATTCCATCAATATTCAATTAATTTTCATAATATTGCTTTAATATTTACTCAATAACTAGGAGACTTTTAAAAAAGTACTTAGAAATTTCATCTTTAATATAATCCAATAAGATTATAGACTTTAATATCAAAGGATAAATTTTATTAATAATAATCATTATAGTTAGAGGTCGTTAATATGAATTATGCCTTTTTTCTATTAATATTCTATTGTAGCATAACCTTATTTGACACTCAATATTTTTACAATACTTCCTGAATCTATGAAAAAGAATTAATGTCCTTTTGACCAAGTATTGCGAAGACAAATTCCCTATAAATTTTATTTTTTATATTAAAAAGACTCTGGAATTTGTTTTTAAAGAATTTCAGATGGAGTATCATCTAAAAAGTAATTGACTTCTTCTGGTCTGTGGCTATGATTAGTTTTGATATAATGAGTCAATAAATTTAATGTCTCCATAGCTTCGTTAGTTTCTATTGTAAGTTCATTATTTTGAAATTTGTCAAAGTAATTCAAGTTTGCTGGTTTTTTAAATAATTTAAGGGATATTTCTTTTCCATCATTTTATAATGAGTGTTAGGAAACAAACTTTATATTGGTTAACATATCTTAGCATTTTTTATCAAGGTTACTTTTGATCATAAAATTAACTAATTATAATTTTAATTATAGTATTTATACAATAAGAAATCAAATTCTTAATTATTAATTGAATTTTGTTACATAGGTTTTCTAAATGATTGGATTTAATAGATTAATAAAATAAATAAAGTATGAATTTATAAAGATCAAATCATCTTCTTGGTTTAGGTATTTTGGAATAGAGAATAGCCGACCTTTATTCAGCTACTTATTTATATGTAATAGGTTATTCTTTTGATTATGATCTTATTTTATTATATGATGATATAGTATCTGCTTGAATATTCTCTTTTTCAATAGAAATATTAATTTATTTTACAGGTCTTGAGTCATATTATTTGTAATCATTTCTTTAATCTTATTTATTGGATATTGATTGCGATTATTGAGTACTAGATGATTTTCCTTTACTATAACACCCAACATAATGTTAAGGTTTAACTTTAGAATTAATTTCACATTCTGTAAGTGTTTTGACATTTTGAACTCCATGACATGCAGAAAATGATTTACTTCTTGAAACCTATAAATCAACACTATTATCTTAATGAATTGAAGTTTAAAGATTGTTTTTTCTTTAAATTTCAAATTCTAATTATTAAATTTTACATTCTGCATTTGAGAGTTATCCAAAAAGGTAATTATTTTATTCCCTTAATTCATCAATTTATTAATCTAAAATCTTTCTTTGATCATCTAATTATTATTAATACTTTTATTTTAAATCTCTATATCGTTATTAATATAATTCTTCATTTGATTTCATTCTACTCATGAATTCTTATTAGAATGTTGAACTTTATTGTAATTCTTCTTCTAATTCACAGATTCTTCTTTAATATTCTTCTTCTTAATTAATTATATTTTAAGTTAATAATTAATATTCTTCATATTCTTATTTTATTTATTAATAATCTTATTAATCATTTCTCATAGTTTCCTATAATTTATTTTATAGATCTAGATATTATTTTTGTAATTCTTCTAGGGCTCTATGTAATTCCATAACATCAGGAATATTTTCTTGTTGATTTTGTAGATTTTACAAATCTTCTTATAATTATTGATTTTAATATTCCAATTATTGATTTTTACGATTTAATTCAGATAATTATTAATTGCATTATCTTTCAGTATCAAATAACTTTTTTTAAAGTTCTTAGATTTATTAATTTTTTTATTCCAATAAACTCTTTGATTTAACTGAACTTTTATCAAGACTACTCTCTCTAATTATATCAGAATTTTTTAATTCATATCCTGTTTTTAAATACTTTTATTCTAATCTAATCATTGTTTATTAATTTTGCTAACATCTTTCTTACATTTCTTTTAGTTCTTATTTAAAAAAGTTTTCATCAAATTTAGTACTATCATCAAGTTATCTGCTTCTCTTTAAAGCTTAATTAACTTATTCTTCCAATTCTTCTATCCTTTTCAATTCTTTATCAGTCTATGACATTTATCTAACGGATAATAATTTAATATTTATTTATTATTTTGTGCATTTAGAAGAATAGAATATGATTATACTACTTTATAAGTAGCTATATATATTATACTATATTAAACTAATTTAGTCATATAATTTTATCAAATAATATTCTCATTTACTAAAATTTTAAAGAGATTTTATATTATAATCATTTTATTTTTTTATATAAATCATAAAATTGAAATCATCAAATAATATTTGGTAGATCATCATACAGGAGATTTAATTTTGTATAGACTGGAGATAACATAAAAAGTAACAGAAAATGAAATGAGAGTATACTTATTTACAATAAACTTTGTATTGTCTAAATTTAATAAATAGACCTGATTTTAATGATTTTTTAAGAATAAGATTATTGAAAAAGGAGATGAATTTAATTTAGGATACATATTTAAAACAATTGATTCAATGATTATTTTAAGTATATAAAATTCACAAATAATTATTTTTCTCTTTGATTTATACAAAGCCATAAGTGGATCAATAAGAATATTAAAGTCATTATGAAGTTATAATTGATGCTTTATCTTCATCTTTATTATTATTCTACTCTATGGTTTAAATTCTTCTCATTTTAATTCTATCTTCTGCCTCAATTACTTCAAAATTTGGATGTAAAGGTCCAAAACAATTTAGTATTTCATGATTTTTAAGTACATAGTATCTATGTTTTTGTAGTAATTTTCTTATATAATCTCTTAAAGATTTTCTGCATAGTATATTTTTAAGTTTGAATGAATTATGATTGATATTTAAAGAATACTTTCTCATTCTTATTTTTTTTATTTTTTTTCATGAATCTTTTGAATTTCACTATTTCTGACTCTTACCATTTTCTGGAACTATATTTGAGGATTTTGAAATTAAAAGATTCCTATTAGTTCTTCATATGTAACAAAGCTCAGGGAAGACATATTTAATTTATTTTTATTTATATGTTAAATTATAAGGTTTATTTAATGAATTTATAAGATGAATGTTAATATGGATTTTATTCACACATTCTTATATCAATAAATTATATAATTATGAAGATTTATTATAGGTATTAACAATAATTTTTGGAATTTGATTATTTAAATCATAATATTGTAATATTTCCATTGTTTAAACCATTATGTTCTCCAACAATATGAGTATCTGAATAAGGTACAATTGGCTCTTTAAAATTTGGATTTTTCTATTATGCTTATTTAGTTAGGTTTTTCCACTAATGATAAATGTAAAAGAATACCTTTTCCTCAATTTTTTATCTGTCTTTCTTTTGATTCTTGGCATCTTGGATAATATACAAATATTTTGGATCTTTATTATTCAATGCTTTATCAAATGCTTGATAATCTATTTCTTTAAGAATAGTCTTTAAAGCATTCAAAGATTCTTATAAAACCTTATGCCAATGAGTATCAGCTATTTAAGAAATCACTGGAACTAAAAGAGGAAATGTGAAAGGTTTATAACTCTTCAGAATAGTGAGGAAATAATCATTTTCAAAGAAACACATAGCCCTATCAGCCACTTATAAATGTGGTCCAGCAATACATTTAATTAACCTTTTAAACAATTTTGGAATCAAAGGCTCTAATTTTGATATTTCACAGACTTCTAATACTTCTAAGAGTTCATTAAGAAACATGACTTCTTTGGCTGAATTAGCAAATGGCCAATATCTAAGTAAACCTTCTACTAAGAAAGTGGCTAAAGTTGGATCTTTGGATAGAAAGAGCATGGAACATCTCAATAATTGTTCATGATAAAACTAACAAGTTTAAACTTTATGTAAAGGAATGATGACAGTTTTAAAGAAAATAACATGTTCTTCTCTTAATGGAACAGCAAATCCACTAATAATGCTTGCCAAGATATCTAAAAGTTCAGCTGCACCATTAAATTTGTAGGTTTCATGTATTAAAGTGTAGAAGCAATCATTTATTGCTTTTCTTATCATCTTTCTTCTTGGTACTAATTTAGCATAAAGTCTATGCAATATATTTTTTAAGTATTCTCTTTCTCTAGGTTCTTCTGTATCAAATAATTCAAGGAATTCTTAAATAAAGGAGTGAGTGATGAAAATCTATAAAATTTATAAAAGAAATACTTTAAGAGATTTAACATCAGGTTATTCATTAACAATTAATTGTAAGAAATATTCATAGACAGGTTATAGATGTGTCCAGGCAGGGTCAATTAATTGCTATTTTATAAAAGAAAATAATTTACATCATCATCCTCCATGCCAATCTCTCCATTGGTTGCTGTTTTCTTTAAAATAGGTAAAGGTCTAAAAATATTCTTTTCAATCATTTCTATTATCAAATCTAAATGTGGAACAACTAAATTTGCAACAAAATTAGGTTCCTTTAATAAATCAAATAATTCTTATAAGTATTATGAACGTTCTTATTTTTCTTTAACATTTTTTGAGTCATCATTAAAATCATATGGTTAAGAACAAAAATGAATTTTTTTTAAGAATTAATCTCTGATTTCTTTAGGTACATGTTTAGGATCTGTTACTCTGGCCATATTTTGAATCATTTATGGAGGAGCCTAAGAATAATATTAGTTATTACTCTTGTTTATTAAGTGTTTGTATTTGGTTAAATTTGGGATCTTCCTGTGGCTGTTTATTTTGAATTAGCAGTCCTATTTTACATTATTTTTATTTTTGATTTTGATAAAGATGTGTTTTTGAATATATATATATATATATATATATTAGATGATTTAATAATAAGAATATGAACTCTTTTCATTTACACCAATCCTTTAATCAATTTCATTAGACAACAATGATTTACCAACTTATTCAACATACACATATGATTTATATGAGAAAAAATTTAGAAGAATATCTAAGTTTGTTAATTTTGATTAATTGAATTATGTTCCATTATATGCTGGATCTACTAGAATTTCAAATACAAATGATTTCTTAATTACTGGTGGAGCAATTTTATTGGAAGACAATTAAGATTAATGTTTTTCAACAAATTTTTGCATGAAAATAACAATAAATTAAGATAGTGTATCAATATCATCTTTTGATTCTATTTAATAAAAATAAATATTACCATTATTGAAATATGCAAGACATAATCATAAGATATTTGAATTAATACTTAATGATAAAAGAACTTTTATAGTGGTAGGAGGATAATGTGTAAATGGTAATTAATTTAGTGTTTTAAATTCTTGTGAAATGTTAATAGAAGGATCAGAAGAATGGGTTGAAATAGCACCCTTATAAAAAAATAGAACTGGATTTTCAGGTTTTGTATAAAATAATAAAATTTATATTTTTTGTGGTATATCCGGTTTTACACAAAATAAACCTGAAGTAATTCCACTTACAATAATTGAAGTTTACAATCCAGATACAAATTTATGGGAATAAATTAAATATAAATGTCCTTTAGGTATTTCAATAGGTTTAGATTGTCTTTGCTTACCTATTAATGATACAAAAGTATTGATATTAGGAGGATCAAAAGAATAAAGTGGAGATTAGATTTTGATTATAGATTAAGATAAAAAGGCATTTATAAAACATTCATAAAAATTATCCACTCCTAGAGCTAAATGTTATGGAAGATTCTCTAAAAATATTTTAACAAAGAAAATAGTACGAGAAAATAGTATTATTTATTCATTTAATATTAGATCAAGAAATCTTATAAGAGGAATAAAAAAATTTAATAGTAATCTTAGGTGGAAGTAGTTTCTAATTAGATCTTGAAGTTTATCAATTGTTAGATGAAGATAATCTTTAAATAAAATTACTTTAAAAATATGATTTTAGTGATGTTTTAGATAAAGATTATGAAATTTATGAACTTCCTAATAAGACTTCATGGAATTTTGTATTTTAAAGCTTACCAATTTTAACAGAATGATAAATACAAATAGAAATATATATTAATAAGAAATGAAATGTTCTTCATTTAAAATAAATAATATAATTTCATTGTTACTCCTATGAATTAGCATAAGGATCTTTTCTATAAAATACTTTGACTTTCTTAGCTGATGTTTTTCTATCCTATACTATAATTTAAATACAAATATCATACTAACTCTATAGTTGCCATTTGGAAAAATATCAGTATTATGATACAAATTGTAGAAAAATGAAAGTTAAGAATTTGGAGCTTTAAATGGTCTTTCAAAAATGTACCAAGAATTTCTTTCTGTACAATCTGGATAAGTGAAAGATCCTGCATATAAATAATATGGTTAGATAGAAAATGCTGATGTTATCAATTCACCTAAATCCAAAATAAAATCATCTTTATTATAATTATCTATAACCTTTGTATATTATTTATAATTAATACTGTTTATAAAAATGGATGTTTTGGGGCAGCATCATCTTGAATAAAAAATACAGAGACTGTTGATCTATTTGAAATTGTTGCAAAAAGCATAGTATGTTAAATTTAAACTTCTAAATTATATTAAACTCCATTAAATCTATGTTCAGCTTCACTTCTAAAGAATATTATTTTTCCACCATAAGCAACACTTTCTGACCAAGAATTAACAGTATATAATGGACCAAAGTTATCAGTCTCATTAGCTGGTATTATTCTATGAGTTGTCTAGTTTTTTGTAATTCTCACTTTAGTTGGTTTATATTTTGGAAAAAAGTACATATCATCTTCCTAAATTAATGATTATGTATTGTACATTGGTATTAGTATAATTATTATCTAGATTGATTGGGGACTGTAATTGTTTCCCAAAACAATATTCATGTATGTTTGGCCAGTCTTTACCATTCTATGTATAATCATAGTCATCACTACCATAAACAGTTTATATGCTAAGTATTAATAATGATAAAATCATGAATTAATAATAATATTATTTTATTTGGATTCATCATTAATAATTTTTATATAGGAATTTCAAAAAATCCTAACTTAATTTGAGAATCAAAAGGGATTCCTTTATTTTTAGAAAAAATTTTAAAAATATATTATAAAACATTGTTCAAAATATGATGCATTCCTTGCATTACTAACATCTTTATTAATTATTACTTGGCTTGCTGTATTCTTATATGTATCTTTACATAAATTCTATATATTTAGGCCATATAGTATCCCCTATATATATAATTATAATAATTTACTATATGATTTAATTTCTTCAATATTAATCAATTATTTAGCAGCCATAGACAATTCACCAGCCAATAAAATACTGGCATCAATCAAATCAAAATATCTATGATATAAATCAATAACATCTCTATCAGTATGAGGCTATTGTTTCTTGGCTATATCATATAATGCATTTGTTTTTTAGAGATAATCAAATGCAAGGATCTATCTTCCTGCCTTAATTAATAGTGATTTACCCTACACTGCCCTTGAGAACAAAGCAAGCCTTTTCCATCCTTTTTTAATCAAGCAATTATACAGCTAAGTATAATTCTTGTAGTTATTTTTCAAAGGTCATGTTGATAAATTTGGAAATAATGGATACATATATTTCTTCACTTCCATATTCGATCTTTCCTTAGTCATAATTTATTGTTTTATATTCCATTTTATAAAAAATATATTTATTTATTATAGATAATCTAAAGTTTAATTTATAATTTCTAACGATAATATAAACATTAGCTTATTCATTAATATGAGTTGGATTACTATAAATAGTTAAAATAAAGGTCCTGGAGGTAGATGGGGACACACCAGTGTTGCATTAGATGATAAATTATATATTTTTGGAGGTTATGGTATAAACTTAGAAATATAATTAAGATGGCAATTATCTAAATGATTTTTATTCTTATGATTTTGATAATAACTTATGGCAAACTATATTTTAAGAAGGTTAGATACCAGAACCTCGATCAAATCATATTATGTTTATAAATAACGGAACTATATATATTCAAGGTGGTGGTGGCATATCAAAAACTCGATTTGGAGATCTATATTCATTTAATAATAAAACTTGGATGAAATAGAAAATAAATTTAATACCTAGAACTTATCATACAGGTTGTGTAGGTGATAATAAATTATTTATATATGGAGGAGAATCTGGTAGAGATTTAGATGATTTAGAGATTGTTGATTTAAATAATATTACACAATATATTGTGAAAGTTGAATGTTAGTTAAAACCAGAATCTAGACGTTTTGCAACTATTTAATATTATAAAAATTAATTGATATTAATTGGAGGATGCACTTAATCTTATATTAATACTCCTTCAATTTATATTGCAAATTTTATAGAAAAAGATAATTAAATAAATATAACTTGGTCTTTATTATAAATGTAATTTTCTAAATGGGGATAATCTTGTATATAATTTGATGATTTATTTTATATATTTGGAGGAAGAGATGATAAGGATTCTGATGAACTTTACTCTTTTGATTTACAAGATCATAAAATTTAGATGATTAATAATGAAAATAAAGTTAAAGCAAGAAGAAAACATAGTGCTTCACTTATTGGTAATTCTTTAGTAATTTATGGTGGTTTCAATGGAAAATATTAAAATGATTTATGTTTCTATGAATTACCACTTATAAATTCTGTACCTCTCTCTGTTGAATTACCATCTAAACCATATTAAGAAATATCATAATATAAATTTGAAAACTAATTTTAATTAGAAAATGGAGTTCATTTTTATAAAGAATAATATGATTGTTTAATATAGACAGATGAAAAATGTTATGGTGTTAATAAATCAGGTCTTATCAACATTTCAGGATACTTTAGAGAACTATTTAATGGAGATTATGCAGAAGGCTAATTACTATAATTAGATTTGTCATTTGTAGATCATATTGCTTTTGGTATAGTTTTAATTTTCTCATATGAAAATAATTTAATACTTCCAATTCTAAATAAAGAAGAACTTTTTAGACTTTTAGAATTATGTGATTATTTAGACATGATTTAATTAAAAGAGAAAATTTAATATTATATAGCTTAAACTGTAGATAAAAATACAATTTAAGAAATATACAAACTTTCTGTTGAACATTAAAATAATTAGTTATAGCATTTTTGTGCATTTAAAGTTTCAAAATTAAATATGCCATTACAAGAAATTGACAATATATAAAGTTAATAAGTAAATAACATGAAAAAAATAAGAAAATTGTCAATAGTTAATGAATTATGATTAAAATATATATATTTATATTCTTCTATTATAATTTAATTTATTTATGGAGAATTCTTGGAAATTAATTATAGCAAACTCTTATTATGATTCAGAAGCAAATTTAGTGAAATATTTTACAAAAGGATTAGGAATAGATTTATAAATAGTTAATGTTGAATATCTCTTTCTTTTTAAATAAGGAAACTTACCTCTATTAATTATTGGACCAAAAGTTTTTTAAAAAGGAGAGATTTCTAAATTTATTGTGAATGTATTAGACAGTCTATATAAAAGGAATACTTGAAAAATTGCCAATAGAATTATGAACAGTATTTTAATCTGTTTGATAATTGCTATTAAATGCTTGAAATAATTGATTATTTTATGTGGGCTGCTCCATCTAATATATTATACTAATATAGGGATTAGTATAGTTTCTATAATGCAATTAACAAATATTATCAATGTCGTTTCCTTATTAATCAAAAGAAAAGATTTAAGAACCTCAAATATCTTGATCTTAATATGGTTAATAATAAAGCTAAGATTCATCTAACAGTTATTCAACATTGGATAAAAATGTAACATGAATAATAAAAACCTGTTAATATATTTTACATATTTTGTTATGTTGTACTAAAGTCAATTGTTTTCAATATTAGATATTCTCTATTAGTATTAAACTTATCATATTTATAGTACAATCAAATTCTTAAATCAGAGTTGAAAGATTTAATACAATAGATGACTTTGAAATTAGAAAACGAATTTTAACTTGAACCTATATAAGGAATAAAAGATTCTGTTATAATATATAATTAACAATTAGATAAGCTCTTATAGATAAATCAAGATTAAAGACAAAAAAGGAATTCTCACTAAATTATTCTTCAAATAATATCATTATCATTATTTACTTATGTGTTAATTACAAATGACTTCAAATGAGTTGTAATAAATATTTATAAATAATTTTAATGACGTAAACTTATTCTTAATTACTTTGATTTAACTTGACACAAATGCCAAAACTTTTAGCAATAATCAAATGATCTCTCTTCTAAATTGTAGATTCATGTTTGAATAAACCCTAAAAAATTATTTTTCAAATGGATGTAATTAAATTTGAAAATCATGAAATTACAAAATTATTCTATCCTATTTAATCTAATTATATCAGAAATGATCAGTAAAAATATAATCATAATTTGCATCATCAAAAATTATGCATAATTTTCTGCATTTTCTGATTGTATAAATTTTCAAAATTTGTTCATTAAAATTCATTAATTTATAATTAGACATTCAGCAAAATACAAAAAAAATGACTTAAAACCTTAACAATCAAACTTAAATTACATTGATGACTGAAAGATATAATGAATAATATGAAAATAACAAAGAAACAGAAATTAAAATGCAATAAGGATTGAAAAAAGATTTGACAGACTGTGTCACTAAAGTAGTTGGAGAAGTAGCAATGAAAGTTTGCTTTGCTTTAACAGTTGCTTTCTGTATTGGATGTTGATAACTTACCCAAAAATACTTTGTTTTCTTGACTTTTTTATTTTATGTTTATAGTACTTTAAACCTAACAAAAAAAATTTCTTATAAATTTAGTCTTTGATTATACTAATTTTAATGATGGAACTGAATAATCATATTTATATTTTATACTTTCCACTTTGAATATTGTAAATGCATGAAAAAACAAACATATTTTGTTTACTAAAATTTATGATGTATTTGTTAGCATAAAAAGTTTCATGATTTCAAAAAATGTTTTAAATTTTTTGAATTAGCTTTGTCTCTAGCCTTAATTCTAATAAGATTATTTGGCTTCGCTTCCATAATTAGAATTTTAGTAAAGGAAAATCAATTTTGAAAATTTTTATAATAGTTATAGTATGAAATTATTTCTTTTTTAATTAATAGTTAAAAATTATAATCCTATTTTTGACTTATGAAATATAAAATAGATTATACTTAGATACTTGAAGCATACAAAGTATTTTAAATAACATAAGAGGTTTCAAAATTTTGATAAAAATATTTACAGTTTTTGTTAATGAAATAAATATATTATAATCTAAATATATCTTCTGTTAGGATTATAGTTTGAATAAACACACCATTGAATCTAATTGTTAATTTCCAAAATAATCTTGATTAACAAATATGTTTTAGTTGATTTATCTATCACAATTACAAATTATTAATACTCTTTTAAATTAAAGCATACTATTTTCATTGATTTAACAAGAAGAGTTTGTATGCTATCTAATTAATTTAATAAAATTTAATTTTTTCATCTAAAATATTAGGAATTTATAAAAGAATCTAGATACATAAAGTATAAAAATTATAATTAAATAATTAGTTCATTATCCTAATTATTACTTTTAAAAATCATGAAAATATTAAAACCTATAAATACCAAATTAAGAAATTAGTGTATAATTTAGTTTATAATTTAGTTAAGAATATAATATTAAAATATGCAATATTATTTGAAAACTAAACCTTATCAGAATCAAAAATTTAAATTGTCTCTTAAATAAAAGATTAATATTATAATTTATTCTACTTATATCAAAAAATAAAGAATATAGTATAATTATATTCTTAATAGAAATGATTATTGATTTGAATTAAATTTTGATCAGTTTGGTTATGAATTACGGTTGAAGAAAATTAGAAAAATTAAAATAATAATATTAATGTTTCTAGAATAGCATGAGTTTTGGTTAATCATATAATAAATATTGATTATTCTGTCAAATAAATTATAATTATTTGAAAAAAAGATTTAAATTCACACACAGATTAATTAATCAAATTTATTTATATCTTAATAGTAAAGATGTTTTAATAAGAGAGAGAAAATAATAGAGAAAATAGAATCTTAAAAAGTTTAAAGGTCTTGTAAAATTAGAGCTTAAGCAGATAATAAAATCTAGAAGAATAAAAATTATTTGATCATTCAAATGATTCCAATTTTGAATCCTACAACTAAGATCATGCATCATGTGTCTTGTAACAACATGATTGTATAATATTATGCAACTTCTTAGATATTTTTGATATAACAGAAAACGTAGACAGCGTTTATTCGCTATAATTTATGATGGATAAAAATACAAATGAAAATGAAAACCTAAGCGAAGAAAAGATGAAACTAATTCGATATACTATTAAGAAAGGGAAAGAATTAAATAAAAGAAAGTCTAAAGGAAGAGGAAAGAATTTTACAAATGAGGAAGATTAGCGATTACTAAACTGTGTTAAAAAGAAAGGACCAAAATTTCATAAGTTTTTCAGATAATTTCCAGGAAAAACCCCTAATATGTTAAAGAATAGATATTATAAATAACTAAGATTTGCTTGGGATCACATATCAGATAAGTATTTGTTTAGATTATTTAAGACAAAATCTTCATTCCAATTTTCTACCTAAAGAGCAAATGGCTATAATCTAAAAAGACTTTGTTTAATTTAAAAAAGAGGATATTGAAAAACTCTAATTGTTTCCAGAAGCTAAAAAATTACTATATAATTTTTTAGGTTGTTTATCAAGCGTATTTATAAATATTAACTCCATCTTTCTATAAGAGAACATATAATGAGCATTTTAAATCCAGTATTAGATACCAGTATTTTATTTAAATAAATATATTTGAATATCAATAGAGACATGGTCTTTTTATTTTGTTTCAATATGTTTTAAGACACTTCTACTATTAATTTCATTAACTCATAATTTTGAATATGAGAAACAGATTTTGAAAATAGTATTATTTATTAAGAATGTATCGAATCTTTTTGAAAGTTTTACAGAAATTAAAGATAAAAAGGGAATTAAACTGAATGTCATCTATATAATTAGTTAATTCCAGCCTGCTTAGATCAAAAAATGAAAAAAATTATTGAAACTATTAATTAATTAAGAAAAAATTAACAATTTATATTATCTCATTAAATAGCGTTTTTTAGGTCTTGATAAATGTTATAAAATTAATTAAAGTTGTCTAATCAAGAATTTTATTAAATTATGTTATTCTAATCATCTAAAATATTTGGTAAATAAAAATAAGAAATATTAGAAGTTGGTATTGATTCTTTTTTTTTTTGTAGTCTTTTAAACCATTTAAAATGGATGATTTTTAATATATAAAAGATATAATGATTTTTATTAAATATTGCTTAAGAAATATATATTTTTTATTTTCATTAGAGAATCTCAATTCTTAAATTAGAGCCGACTTGATCGATATTTAATGATATTATTAATAATGTAATTGTATTAAATATAATCTATTTTTTTATATTTTATTCATTAATTTTGATATGATATAGATTGTAGGGTAATAATTTGAGTAAAAATAAAAGAATAATTGAAGTAAAAAAATGAACTTTGTATAAAATAATTTTTAATAATAAATTTTCACTCTAACGAGTATAGATAGATATTTATAATTAAAGAGAATAAGTCAAATATATGAAGATATATAATTACATTATAATTTATTTATCAAGCTTGCTGAATAACATAATACATAAACATATAGCATAATAAATTCATTAATTTTATGGTACATCTTGTATAAATTTATTTGAAATAATTTTTCTTTCACTTAAGGGTGAAACTTCAATAACTATTTACTTTTTAACCTAAGTTATCCTTGTTGAGTTAATTTTATATTCTCTAGTTATGATTCCTTCTTCTTTGCTCATTTTTCTACCAGTCTAAAGAGGAACATTTATAAAACACAAATCCTTCTTAGATTTTAGCTTTGTAGATGTACAACCCATATATTATAAAATAATTTATGTTTTTTTAAGTGCTTTTGATAAAGTGTTCAAATAAATTAATAATTAATTTTATCAATTATATTATTTGAAATTCCAAAATTTAATAGTTAATATATATTACTAATTAATTGTTAAATTTTTATGTAAAATAGTGTTACCTAAAATACTTTCTCAAAATTTTACTTTTAAGATCTTTATTTATTATAGTTAGATCATATAAATAAGCTAAGCTTTTTTAAAACTTAAAACATAATCAACTTGACTCTTTTTATTTCTGTAGGCAAATATTCTTCTAAATATTCTATTATGATATATTTCTATCTTTATTATTTAACTAATTCTTTAAATAGCACTATTTATTCACAAAGTTCTAATTAATTAATCACTCCTAATATCTAATCTTATATAGAATAATACAGTAAATCTTCAGATTGCTTTTAATAGGTGAAAAAATATGAAAATAGAAATCTACAGGTTTAATTATGGATATATAAATTAATAATAAATTTAAATCTAATTGATATAACATTTAGAAAATCTCGAATTTGATTTAGATGTCAAAATTCTAATTTATATTATTGATGGTCAATTGAGTTTTCCTGTTCCAGAAAAGACTCTAACATAAAGGACAAAAGATTCCTTCTTTTATTTATGGTTTCAATATAAAGTTGAATTTAGTTTAATTAATTTACTAAGCACAAAATCTTAACAGTCGCTTATATATTAGGTTTATTCCATTCTCCATTTCGCATAAATAAACATGATATGGGTTTCTCCTAAACTCCTACTTTCGCTGACTTCATACTATTTGTCGATATTTTAATTTAACCACTTTATACACTCAAAAAATTTATAAATTGTCACCCTTGAATCTATAAAAAAACTCATTATCAAATTATATGATATCCTTTACTTTCATCACTTAATCAAATAACTTACAGAAATCTTATTTTATATAAATATTCTTCAATTCCAACATTATCTCCATCATATTTAAATATATGTATCCAATAATTAATTCAGTGTTTCAAGATAAAGGGAACTCAGTCCAACACACACCCAATCATTTTTCTTAACACACTATGTTTTGGTTATTTGAAAGGGAATTCATCAATTCATCTTCTCTGTACCACAACCAATATATTTACTATTTTTCACAATAGATTTTTTAATTAATCAGTCTTCTAATTTTATATAGTATCGTAATTTTAGTAATATCGTTATTATTTCAAAAAATAAAAACATTATACAAATATTCTTTATAATAAGTCTAACTCATATTTCTTTGAATATATAATACATCTTCATCACTTATATAATGGCATCATTTTTTTATGGCAGCTATCTCTGGTGTAAATAGCAAAATATTGATATACAGTTCTAAGATTAAAATGATTTATTTACCCATTGTTGCTATACTCAAGATTCTTTTAAATTTTAAATTTTGATTTGAGAATGTTGATTTAAATAAGAATATGTTTAATCATTCTATTTTTTTGGATTCCTCTTAGAAAATCAAGAGCAGTATTGTGAAATAACTAAAGATATGATTTTGTTTCAAACCAATAACTTTTTATCTTATATACATAAATTGTGTAATCCACTTTAATAATATTAACAATTTTCAAAGGCAAGTAGAACTATTTTTAGATATTTTACTAGAATTTTTATATTCCCAAAGCAACCCTTTAATTAACAATTCTAAAATATTTTTAATAAAAATTATTTACATTATGGCTTCAAAATTTTTATTCAAGTTTTTAAAAATTTGTAACACAATAATTTATAAATATAATTATATCAATAGTCATTAAATGATGATTAATAATGCTATAACTAAGATATTAATTTTATAGTCATCATTACATAATTAACAAAATCCCCTATCAAAACTTTCGTCACTCCATGTTGCAATGAACTTTGAATTTAAAGAGCAAGCAATAGGTGATAATTCAGATATAGAAGCATTCTTACATGTAGCTGGAACTTTTGAGTAGTCAATTTGACAGGCTTATAAAAAAAAAGAAGTTTTTTGCCTCTATAAAATTGTAGAACATTCAGAAGTAGGTTTATGATCACATGTAGTTTGTATACATTTTTAATTATCGATTTCCCAAAAACATGATTAAAGAAATCTATGACATATCTATTGGGATTTTATTAAAGTGCAATCAAAGTCTTAGCATTATTCATTGATCCATAAACATTATTTACCTTCATAAAAATATACGCATTCTGACTCAGTTGTATATACATTACATTCCTTGAACTCTAATTTGTAACATTGCTTTGATGTTGAATTATAGAGTCCACAATACATTGATTATTCTTAACACTCATTTTCAGATGTAGCATTTAATAAACTACAATCAATTAATTCTTCGCAACTTTAATTCATAAAATTATAATAGCATTTCTCATTAAACCGACAATAAGATTGAAAATATAATGATGAACAACTTTTTGTTTCACAATTATTGAACTTCCATTGACAATCTATGTTTAACATGCATGAATATTAATTTTTAATTTGATTGCAACTACACTGATTCCCAGTCATAGCAATTCTAACAAATAAGAATTCAAAGAGAATGATAAATTATATCATTTTTAAATAAATTATGTTAATTTCATATTTATTTTTATAAATATTACATTATTTTATATATTATTCATTCCATACTAGCCTTCTTACGTTCATAAATATTAAGAATAGAGATCTTTTCACCTCCTTTCTATCTACCAATTTTAACACCTCTCATCATAATTCTCATTTTTCTACCATCAACTAATTTTCTATTAAATTCAAGTTTTCTCCATTATGTCATAAATGGAAACCATTGTCTTTTAGCTAATTATATATCATTACGCTGGATTCCATACTGGGACACTATATTATCTAGCTCTATTTTAGCCTGAATCTAATCTTTTAATGGCCTTCATTCCATTTCTTAAATTACCACCAAAGGAAATTCCGAATATACGAGCTGCCACCAGATCTAATTTTTATGAAGGTGTCAAATTATCCATTTTATATGAAGATCTAACAGATGGTGAAATACCAAGTCTAAAGTTAGGTAACTTAATATGAGGCATAAATATAATATAATAATTAAAAATTATGAAAGAAAAAACAAGAATTATATTAGTATCTTCTTTTTGTATTCAGGAAGTTTAGTATGAAGAAGTCCATTTTACTCTTTTGCCATTGATCCATTCCCCTTCTCTATATAATCCACTTTTTGAATAGAATGTTCCTTATCCATTTTCTTTCCCATCAACCCAATTGCCTTTATACATTGATCCATCTGCATATGTGAAATCTCCAAATCCATGTTTTTTATCTTTCACATACTAATCATTATAGTAAAACTTACATATCCATCATAACATCTACCATCAGGCCAAGTAAATGTCCCATATCCATCCATTTAATTATCTTTCCATTATCCATCATATTTACGACCATCTGAAAAATTAAACACTCCTTTTCCATTAAATTTATTGTTAACAATTGAACCTTTATACCTTTGTTTTAGCTGAACTAATACTTGGATCCATCTGAAAAAACAAACTCGCCAAATCCTGTCTTATTTCCATCTACAAACTTTCCTTAGAAACTTGTTCCATCTGAAAACTTTTCTATACCTTCCCCATATTATTTATCATTAACCCAATGGCCTTCATATGAATATCCAGAAGAAGTCACTTATTTCCCAAATCCGTTAGCCTTATTATCTTTAAATTCTCCTTCATAATAATCTCCATTCACAAATATCAATCTTCCATAACCATCCATTTTATCATTTTTCCAAAATCCTTCATATACACTTTTATCTAAAAAAATTGCTCTTCCTTTTCCATGTCTTTTACCTAATTTCCATTAACCTAAATATATTGTTTCATCAACAAGTAAATATGGATCTAAAAATGCTGCACTCAATTCTTCTTCTTCATAATTTTAACTTTCCTTCTTTAAATATTCTTTATAATTAAAGTTCCCAATTCGATATATCAAAGAATTGATTGAAGTAGGATATTCACTTTATTTTCTATCTATTTTTACACCATCAGGAGGAGAATGATCTAATACAACAGGAACTTCTTCTATTTATTCCATCTATGCAACTTCATCTTACGGTTACTAATGAACAATTGTAATTTCAATAGGCTCTTAATGACTTCTCTAGCTGTCGTTTGTTATAGATACTGGAACTGTAGATCTTCTCTTCCGATGCTTGAACTCTATTTATTGTTTAAACCCAATATACATCTGTAAGCTCTTTGTATTAGAATTGCTTTTTAAGTGTAGATACTTAGGATAGATAATTCAAATTTTGGCATAACAATTTACAATTAACTCTATGTACCACAACATGTTCCCATTATTTAATTAAATTATCTAAATTATTCATCAAAATAACTTTTTTATTCTCAACTTTATCTTATAGATTATTTGTATATCAATGAAAATTCTCAAATACTTATCTCCACATATATATTAAACCTTAATGATTATTTTCTCCTTTTTTTTCAAGAAATTTCATACATACATAATTTCACATTAAAAACTATATATATATATACCTGACACTTTAAAATATTGTGAATTAATGGTTTTATAGAAATAAATTATATTATTAAGTAGTCATAAATAACTGAATTCCTTAGAATTATTTGTTTAATTTCTAATTTTAGTGTAATATAATTTACTAAATTATTCAGTATTATTAATTATATTGATAAATATTAAATAGCTTTAATTAGTTAATTATTAAAATAATTGTAATAATATGGAAAAAAGTTTATTAATTGCAGGATTCTTATCATTACTAAGTGCTTGCATTTATTTTTAGAAAAGAAATGAATTAAGTGATGAATATTAACTAAAAATTATTATCAAATATTAAGAATGGCAATAAAAATATAATAAAAGGTATCTAAACCAAAATGAATAAATGTATAGATTTTCAATTTACTAATAAAATATAATTAAGATAGACAATTTTAATTCTTAAAACAATAGCTATAAGTAAAAAATTAACAAGTTTGGTGATTTAACAGACTAAGAATTCTATACAAAATATTTAAGTTTATAAATGCCATAAAGATTATAAAATATTTCAAGAAATGAAGAACCTTTAGTAGTTTAAAATGCAATAGATTGGGTAGAGAAAGGAAAAGTTCCAGCAATTAAAGATTAGGGTGATTGTGGATCATGTTGGGCATTTTCAGCTGTAGGAGCTTTAGAAATTAATACTAATATCTAATTCAATGAAATAACTGATTTATCAGAATAAGATTTAGTAGATTGTGCAGGTCCTTATGGTAATGCTGGATGTGATGGTGGATGGATGGAATCTGCTTTGGATTATATTATAGATAAAGGAATAGCTGAAACAAACATTTATCCTTATACAGGATAAGATGGAATTTGTAAAACAGTTATAAGAAGATTCAAAAGAGTAATTGGATATGTAGATTTAGAAGGATGTCAAGATATTTCAGATGCTTTATAATAATAATCAATTTCTGTAGGAGTGGATGCAACAAATTGGAGATTTTATTGTATAAATATGATAATATTGATTAATAGCAAGTGGGGTATTTTCTGATTGTAAAAAATATTTAAATCATGGAGTAGTATTAGTAGGAATAAATAAGAATGGTATTTGGAAGATTAGAAATTCATGGGGATAAGATTGGGGAGAATAAGGATACATAAATCTAGCTTCTGGAGATACATGTGGAGTCTGTTTAACAGGATCATATGCAATTTTATAATGAAAAATCTATATAATTATATTTGTATTTTTTAACATGTTCTCATACTCATTCACTTCCTTAATACATAGCCTCAATTTATTTAAGAAAATGTTCTTTGGCCTTGTGTCTCATCAATTTAAGTGTGTTACTAGTCAAACCATGAGCAATAAAGGATGTTGGTTCAATGTAGATTTTCTTAACATTTTCCATACCATTCAATTTTTCAATTTTACCCTAATAAATAATATATTATGGTTACATATTTAACCATTTCATCAAGAAAATACTTATTCACTTTGTCATTTGCACACAATTCTTCAAATGTACCTTATATTCCTAATGTATTTGCTAAATCTAAGACAAATTGTTTTTCAGGGACAAGAATAGCTACACAAAAGCTTTTTGTTGAATCTCCATAGACAAATACTTCTGCAATTCCTTTGACTTTCAAATATACTCCTTCTACTTTTTCTGGAGCAATGTATTCACCTTGACTTAACTTAAAAATGTTTTTAACTCTATCAATAATTTTTAAAGATCCATCAGGTCTAATCAATCCAATATCTCCAGAATGCATCCAACCATCAGCATCAATCATTTCTTTAGTTTTTTCAGGTTCTTTATAATATCCAGCAAATAATCCATTTCCTCTTATACCTATAATTATATAAATTAATTGATTACAAATTTCTCCTCTAGGTGTAAGTCTTCCTTATTCATCTTTATCAGTGCTGAAATAATTCATTTATGGAACATCAACAACTTTAAATTCAATATTTGAGAATACACCTCCTACATGTCCACTAATAGGATCATCAGCTCTACTAATAAATGAACCTCCACATCCTTCAGTTTATCCATATCCTTCAAGGAATGGTACACATACAACACATTTTAAGAAATCTACAACTTCAGGTGACATTGGTGCAGATCCAGATAACATTAATCTAACTCTACCACCAAATGCTTCTCTTGTTTTTTTGAATACTAAATTATCCCATACTTTATGTTAAACATGTCCTCCATTTTATAAATAATACATTTTGCTTGCTAATCCTTTTTCAAATAATGTTTTTTAATATCCTGTTGCTTTATCTGCTTTTTCTTTAATTGCATTATATAATCTTCTATACAATCTTGGAACACTTACAAAAATAGTTGGTTTAACCAATTAAATATCAACATTAATTTTTTATACATCTCCACCATACATACAAATTGTACAACCAAATCCAAGTAATGCTGTTACTACAACTCTCTCTAATACATGAGGTAATGGTAGATAACTTAAATAAACATCAGTTGGATATAATTAAATTCCTTAATGAACAACTCCACCTGCTACTGTAACAAAATTTAAATGTCTTAACATAACACCTTTTGGCATTCCTGTTGTTCCTGATGTATAACTAAATGTAAAAATGTCTTTTCCATGAACTTCTGCGAATGGATGTATTTTCTCCTTTCCAGAATTCAATACTTCTTCATAATTAAATACTTTTATTCCTTTTTCACCAAACTAATCAAATATAATTTACTATTACCTTTTAAACTATCTCTTAAGATAATTCATCAAAAGTAACCACATTTTTAAGTGCATGATACTCTTTTACTTTTAATAGAGTATCAACACTTGTATTTGAAATGAATAAAGTACTCATTTAAGTGTGTTCTAAAATGTAAGGAATACTTTCCAACCCTAAAGTATCATATAAAGGAATCATTGTGTTTCCATACAATGTATTCGCTATGTCAAGGAGTAGCCATTCTTCTCTGTTCTTTGAGAATATTCCTATCATTCTCAATTCTTATCCCTCATACACTACTGGATTTGGAATCAAGTTCAAATTCTTTATACCTGACCCAAGTTATCTAAGTTCTATTAAAGATCTTACTCTGCAACATCTCTGACTTCAATGTAAGTTTTGTAAACATAATTTCTACTATTCTCTCCTGTCACTACTTACTTGCCCAAGCATCTATTGTTAGGGAATTTACGACAAGATCTTAAGAATATACCTTAAACTGTTGTTTCTCCTTCAAAGTTATCTAAAAGCTTCTCTGTATTATTTGGATTTCTATAGACATGACTTTCTCCATCTTTCTTCTCTCCAACAGGTACTGCATAAAATTTAGATTATCCTTATCCCATATTTAAAGATATTTAAATTATTTCTGAGTTATTTAATTCACATATAGACTAAATATTATTATATATATATTAAAAGAAAATAGTATATCATTCCACTTAATATATTATCTCTTCTTTAGAATTTATATTAATTTATAAATTATAATTAATCAAATGATTAAGAAATAAACTATCTTAATCTAATAATTAATTATTGCTCAAATTTTTAAGCATTTCCTGATTTATATACCATGATATAATATATATATAATTCAAACTAATTGAAGTAGTTAATATTTGACAATTTTTAATGATTCCTCATTTTCATCTTCCTGATAATATTCAATTAAATTTTACAAAATGTGCAATTAATCAAAGAAAAAATAATTTTATCTTAAATTTCAACTATATAAACTAAATACAGTTTTATACAAGATAAGTTTTTGTTAATACGCAAAAAGAAACTTAGTTAATGATGATATGCAAAAGTATTACTAGTAAACAACATCTCTTAGTGATTAATTTCCATGTTAACTTAAAATTAAATTTCTTAAAAAAGTAAAGAAATTTAGATAGCATTTCTGTATAGACAAAAAAATAAATAAAATTTGAATAGAATGATGATAGTTGAAAACTATTTAAAAATAAAAACATAAAAATATAGAACTTAATAAGTTTATGTTTTTTCAATATTAGTAATTCCTATATAATTAGGAAATTGAACTATAAATTTAATATTATACTAGTTGAATTTAAGAATTAAGCAGTGAAATGATTGATGACATGAAAATAATTACTCATTTTAGATACAATAGAAAATACATCAAGAAACTTCTAATTATTCATTTCAACATCTCTAAATTTTAGATTTTTCACATTTAAATGATTGTGCTTAATTTTTTTGAGAATTTAGTAATGAAAAATGATGAATAAATATTAACTATATCATAATAATCCAAAACTATGCAAAGATTATATCCTTCTGATTTTAGAAGCAAAATTTAATCACGAATGAGTAAATTTCATTTTAATCACAATCAAAACAAGAATAGTATTAATATTGGTTTTATATAAAAATAATTTTAAAATAATGAATATTATTATTCTTTTTGAAATAGTATAAAAAAATAAAACCAATTCTAAAAAGTTTAAGAAATATTTTAATTAATTTTAAAAGGCTGATATTATATCCAGAATTATTTAAGACTATTCGATTGAATCTGATATAATAATTACAATAGTGAGTCCTAATACTCATAGTAGAACAATTGCTTATCACAAATTCGATAAGCTAAATCAATAAAATTGATACTAATATAAAAATTTATTCAATTTAAATTATAATTAATTTTTAAAATACCTATATTAAAAGTATGATTATCCATATAAATTTCAGATTATATTAGAAAAGTCTAAAAACTACTATTAAATATTATAATTAATTATATTTGTAATAAATCCTAAGATTATCTATTAAGAGATCATTTAGATAATAGAAATAACCATATTAATGTATTTAATTTGTTTCTTAAACAGAAGAAAATCAAAGGAAATTATTATGGATTATGAAATTTGATTTAAACGTATTTATTTAAAGTTTCATTTTTAAATAATTATTTATATATTTAATTATATTTTTATTTATATTTATATGAAAGGCAATAAATTAGTTATCTTTATATCTCATAATTTAAGACAATAATTCTAATAAAACATACCTAAATTTGTCTTTTTATTCTTAGTGGCTTTATAAAAAATGAGAAAATATTTTAAAATACATTTATAAAGCTTAACCTCAATTTATTTCGGTTTTTAAAAAATTTGACTTAGAAGTCTTTTAAAAATAAAATTAAATATATTCATAATATTTAGGAGACAGAGTTCTATCAATATCAATTTTATATATGATCCAATCTGATAATCTAAAATAGAAGCATCTCTTTGATATTTAAAATAATTTTTTTACAAAGACTTAATCATTTTTAAAAATCCAAATCAATATTATATATAGGTATTCTTAGCTAAAATCATCAGCTATATGATTTTCTTTAAAGAAAAATGTTAAAAAGTTGATTTTTAAATTAAAATTTGAAGAATCGCGTAGAGAGAGTTAGAACCTAAAAAAATAGGTGAAGGATTATCTTTAATTAACACTCTCTTGATATTCGCCTTTTTTTTCATGATTCTAAAGATGAAGAAGAAAGTAGCGAGTATTCCATAAATTCTTAATATATCAATATACTAAATATAGAATAACTCCATGTTAATTTTAAAGGTTCTTCTGTTTCAAAGCAAAAAGATATCTTGGTATTTGCTCTTTCAAAAACTCTAAATGCTGTATATTTTATCATTGAGAAATATAATGAAAAAAAAAAGAAAAATTTTGAGATGATCATTAAAGAATATAAAGATATAACGATTTTAGGGGAATAATCAATAAGAGAGGTATTATGAACAATTATTAGCTTTATGGGAAAAAGTTTTTTAATTTTGCTGCAGGCACTTCAAAACATAATAAATAAAAAATATATTTTTTAAAATTTATTTTGCTTATGAATGGTAATTCAAAAAGTACTGATAAAAAAGGTTTTAATTTTTTTTTTTTCAAAAGTGATTTACCTGTAGCTCTTTATAACCACTTTTAATTAAAATTGAAGATATAATATCCTAATTATTTTTATTTAAAATTCAATTGAAAAGAATAGTTCTTTTAATTTCAGAGATTTAGGTTGTTTTTAAACAAAAATTATTATTATTTAATAAAAAACATTAATTTTTTGTATAATAAATTATTTAACAATGAATTAATAATGACTAAAAAAAATGAATTAAATTTTAAATATAAAGATATAATTAATTTAAAATCTAAGAAATTTACAACAGAGGAAGATTTATTATTTCCTTTTTTAGTAGTAAAAATTGGAAACAGAATCGGAGCAATTGAAAAACAATCTTCCAAATACCTAAGTCTATATTAGCACATTTAAAAGGGAAATCTTTATGAAATTCAATATTTTTTATAATAAATAAAAAATATATAAATAATCAAAAGTATTTATATACTTTTTATCATGTTATTTTAAAGATTCGTATTTAAATTTATTATTTATTTTAGATATATTGCCTAAAAAACTTAATCAGAAAAATTATAATTCTTCCTAACGTTTTTGATTTTTATCCATTTGTTTCGAAAATCCTTTTTAAAAGTTGGACGAATCATTAATAATATTAACATTAATTTTACTCTTAAAACTACAATAACTTTAAATTATGTATTCAAATCATTCTTTTATAAAGATTTAAATTTGATGCTTCAAAGTTAATATATCTTTCATTTATAAGAGTTAAGAAAATATAATAAATCTTATAAGTTATTATTTAATCTATTTAAGTTATTGGACAATTTAATTTTAAATACACATAAGGAATCATAATAATAAACTTAATTAAATTATTAATATTTTTCTGATTACTAGAAAGTGGAAATAAAGTTTCATAGTCTATGCAAAAAGAATACTAAAAATTTTAAATTTATTAATATTTAATTAAAAATTATGTTTATAATATATTATAAAATAATCATTTCTTAATAAATTTTAACACTCTCATTTTTCCACTTTCAAATCCTAATAACAATACTAATTATTGGTTTTGAAATTCTCTTTAAAATATTAATCTGCCTGTTAATATTTAATCATCAAATTAAATACCTGATAAAAGTATCTTATTATTTAAATCTTAAAATTTAATTTTTGTTTCATTATTTTCTAAAGCAGCCAGCATAAATCCTTCTTCTTCCAAACCATATTAATAAAAAACATGAAAAATACAATGACAAGTTTAAGAAAAGCTATAAACTAATTTATAATTATTCTCAACAACATTATCATCATAAGTATATACATAAAATCCTCTATTAGTACTAACACATAAAGTATCTTATTCTTAAAAGTTATGTAGAATTGTTGCTTATTCTATACAATCTCTTACATTTTATAATTATAAAGTCTACTTTTTAACTCCATCTATTAATCCAAAAACATCAATTTTATTTTTATTACATCTAAATATATGTTGATTAGTTTCACTCATCAATAAATCACCTTCATTTGGAAACGAATATTAATATCTTAAGACTTTTCTAATTTTAGCATCATTAAAATGCCAAATAATTACATAAAAACAATTTTATTTACATCCTCCTGATGCTATTAAAAAGTTTTAACATGGACTAATTAATATTCTATAGAGTGTCATACCTTATTTAGGACATGTAAATTGTTTATTTTTTGAATTCATACTCTTACTAGAAATAGACATAATAGAATTATCACCAAATAATACAACAAATTCATCTTTCTTATCTGCTACACAAACATATTTTAAATTTAAAAATGGTAATGGAGCAATTGGTTTAAATTCTAAATAACATTTACTATATTTCCATAATTTAATTTCATTAGGATGTACAGTAATTAAATTTTCTGAATTTAATGGTAAAATTTATAAAATTTTAGGAGTTGATTCTGGATCATCCTCATTTGTTGCTAAATCAACTTCTACTAAAACAATATTATGAGTAGAAGAATTAGGTCTAATACTCATTTTACTATGAGATAACATTCGTTTAGAAAAACGTTTTAAAGCACCAGCTAATTTATTCATATTTCTTTCCCATAAACCACCTGTTAATCTTAATGCTTTTATTTCATCTTATTATTAAGTTTATAATGATTAATTATGTTATAATTTTTATCTTTCTCTTTCATCAGCTAAAAAGAATTAATCCACGATTTCACTTATTTATCTTTATAATTCTTTTCTTTCTCTTTCTTCATTATATTACATTGCCATTTATTAATCTATTTCATCTTTAACCAAAAATTCTTAATGATGTTATTTAAATTAATCTAAATTTTAATGTCTCACTAGTTTAAGTAATCTTATCATTTTATCAAATGCTTCTTTTCTTGATGTTGAACTTAATTTAATTTTTATTTTTTATTCAGTTGTATCTTCNCAAATTAAATACCTGATAAAAGTATCTTATTATTTAAATCTTAAAATTTAATTTTTGTTTCATTATTTTCTAAAGCAGCCAGCATAAATCCTTCTTCTTCCAAACCATATTAATAAAAAACATGAAAAATACAATGACAAGTTTAAGAAAAGCTATAAACTAATTTATAATTATTCTCAACAACATTATCATCATAAGTATATACATAAAATCCTCTATTAGTACTAACACATAAAGTATCTTATTCTTAAAAGTTATGTAGAATTGTTGCTTATTCTATACAATCTCTTACATTTTATAATTATAAAGTCTACTTTTTAACTCCATCTATTAATCCAAAAACATCAATTTTATTTTTATTACATCTAAATATATGTTGATTAGTTTCACTCATCAATAAATCACCTTCATTTGGAAACGAATATTAATATCTTAAGACTTTTCTAATTTTAGCATCATTAAAATGCCAAATAATTACATAAAAACAATTTTATTTACATCCTCCTGATGCTATTAAAAAGTTTTAACATGGACTAATTAATATTCTATAGAGTGTCATACCTTATTTAGGACATGTAAATTGTTTATTTTTTGAATTCATACTCTTACTAGAAATAGACATAATAGAATTATCACCAAATAATACAACAAATTCATCTTTCTTATCTGCTACACAAACATATTTTAAATTTAAAAATGGTAATGGAGCAATTGGTTTAAATTCTAAATAACATTTACTATATTTCCATAATTTAATTTCATTAGGATGTACAGTAATTAAGTTTTCTGAATTTAATGGTAAAATTTATAAAATTTTAGGAGTTGATTCTGGATCATCTTCATTTGTTGCTAAATCAACTTCTACTAATACAATATTATGAGTTGAAGAATTAGGTCTAATACTCATTTTACTATGAGATAACATACGTTTAGAAAAACGTTTTAAAGCACCAGCTAATTTATTCATATTTCTTTCCCATAAACCACCTGTTAATCTTAATGCTTTTATTTCATCTTATTATTAAGTTTATAATGATTAATTATGTTATAATTTTTATCTTTCTCTTTCATCAGCTAAAAAGAATTAATCCACGATTTCACTTATTTATCTTTATAATTCTTTTCTTTCTCTTTCTTCATTATATTACATTGCCATTTATTAATCTATTTCATCTTTAACCAAAAATTCTTAATGATGTTATTTAAATTAATCTAAATTTTAATGTCTCACTAGTTTAAGTAATCTTATCATTTTATCAAATGCTTCTTTTCTTGATGTTGAACTTAATTTAATTTTAATTTTTTATTCAGTTGTATCTTCTATAGATCTACATTCTTTTTCAACCTTTTTTAATTATTTGATTATATATTTCAAATATTTCATTCTCTTTTTTCTTTATTCACTTTTCAATACTGAAATTTCATGAGTTGTAGTTTATTGTACTCCATGTCTACGTTTAATCTTTTCTCTTATATGATTAATATACCAATCTAAACTATCTGTTTTATGATTTGGATGAACAAAATGTGCACATTCTTAACAACATAATTTTTATAATATTCTGCATTCATTTTCATGACATACAACATCTAATTTACATTCCCTATTATTTTCATGTGGAAATGGTCTTGGTCTAATATAATTAATAGTCTTTGTTTATCCATCATTCTAATCATCATCATCTTATTATAATAATCCAGCATTTTAATTATTAATATAATCTTATTCATAAGCTTTTCTCATAATTCTAATCTATTTATTATAATTCACTATTTTGTAATTATGTACTTCCTAACAAATATTAACAAATTAATATAATGATTTTTATTTGTATTATAAAATGCTGTAAATAAAATATTTATATTAATTATATTTCAATAGCAATCAGTGATATATTTTTCATATCTTCTATTATTTCTTTAATTCTTCATCACTATCTAGATCAATTATTTTATTTTTTTCTGTATACTACAATAATTATTCTATCAAAACTTTTATTTAATATAAGATTTCATTTTTATCTGTTTTATCTATAGGTTTATTAGATTTCTCTTAACAAATACTGAGTATCATAAGTAAACTATTGCTAATTTGTTTTGATTCTTCAAAAATTGATTTTAATTCAACCAAATATTTTGAACGTTCCTAATATATTAATTCTAACATATTAACAATTATTTC